>PVJI01006449.1:0-86407 GCA_004026765.1 Micronycteris hirsuta | reverse complement strand
AATTAAGATCCGGTGGCAGACAGGACCAGGTGAAGGAGATCAGCAAGCCAGAATTTTTTAAGATACACCTTTGCCGAATTAATTCCCATCCCACAGACATGATCCACACTTGCTCACACAGGAGTCACACGGAGCTGTGCTCAAAACGTGTATATTCTCAGGACTGTGTTTACACACGTGTGGAGATTACTGCTACAACAAAGATACAGTGAATGGTCTCCCAAAACTGAGCTAATTCATTCCGTGTCAGTAAGAATGGATTAGCACACACCCAAGAGTTCATGGGGTGAACGAGAAGAGGCTTCAAGGGGCCCTGTGTTTTCTGCCCTGAACTGTCAACTGGTGGACAGAAACCACAAACAGACACCAGCCTAAATGGCCCTCCTGTAAGAATTCGCCAAAAGGGGTTTTCTGATGTCCTAAAGAAGAAACAGAAATGGAATTACTCGAAGTTAACAGAGTTTTAAGAGTACATCATCAATAATTCTATTCAAAAGTTAAAAAAAAAGTACATTATCACATGTTACTCATTTTCCACACGTGAATTTTCTTTTTGGTGTCTATCTTAAAAAATAAAAAAAAAATGACCCTCCACCAGTTCAAGGACAAAAACCAAACCCAACCACCATTTTGTAAGTTCTTATTTATTGTGACTGATGACAAACTCAACAGAAAAAAAAAAAGAAGATCTGCTTTTTACTTTGGTGGAACAAATGAAGATATATAAGTGAACTCACACCAATCAAACCTGGCTCATGAAAAAAATAATAAAAGCAAATACTGGTTTATGTCATTTTAAGAAAAGGAAAGAAAATGAAAACAAGGTTGTCAGAACCTGAAAACTAGAGAGAGAAACTGACTAAAAACAGCTCCAGAAAAATATGTGCAAGACAGATGGTGTATTTAAATCTGTTGACTGTCAGGAAGTGGATGTCTCCCAAATACTGACCACATGGTGCTGCGGCTCCAAGGACGCTGTTCCCTCGCTTAATTACACTGCAATGTATGTATTTCTTGGAATCAGACCTGGCTTTTGAGCTGAGAGGAAATTCCCAGGGTAGGTTGATGAGCCGAATTAGCCTCTGGAAACTGGGCCATGTGTTAAAACTCAAACCGCTCTGCCTTGATGTGCCCCAACATTCCAACCCGCCCATGCTTAGCTCAAATCCATTTTTCTCTACTCTGGAGTCATGGGATAGGGAGGTCGATACTTCTTGTTATCTTCAAAGCTGCGCGCTTGTCATGGATGAGATAGGGAAACGATTCATGCAAAGGCAGCGAGAGATCAAAGGAATGTTTGATGTAAACCACCTGGTCCCTTGTGCCTGGCAGTGCATTAGGGACCGAGCAAACTGGGTTTGCTTTCCAGCACCTTAAATTGCCAGCTGTGAGGTTGTCCACACACCACCCGCCTCTGAGCTAGTGCTCTTCTAAATGCTGGGGTACCACAGCGGGTAGACAGGCATAGTTGTTGTCCTCCTGGCATTTCCACTCAAATGGAGGGATGGACAACACACAGCTAATCACTCAGGAAATTTAAGTACCAACGATCCACAGAAAAGAAACACAAATGTCTCTCATACTATGAAAACATGGTCCGCCCCCCCACGGTAAAAGAAATCCCAAACAAAACCTCAACCTACCATTTCCCATTTCCCACTTAGAAGGTAGGCAGAGATTAAAAACTTGATCACGCTCTGTGTTGGTGACAGTGTGGGGAATCAGTCACTGTTACGCATGGTTGGTTTGGAGGACCATAACTTGTAAGAGTATGAACTCTGGAGAGCAATCTGGCAATATTTATTAAAGTTACAAAGTCATGTACACTTTGACACAGTGATTCTTTTTGGAGTTTCCATGTTGCAGACACATTCTCATAAAAGGACTCATGTACAGGGTTTTCCACCATAGTGCTGTTTGTCATAGCAAGAGACTGAAACTCCTCAAAGCCAACTAATCAGCACTGGCTTGATCAGCTTTGATAAACCCATTCAGCAGAATCTATTCTAGCTGTTAAAAAACACAATAACATCGAGGCGTCATTACACGAAGCAACAGAGGGTGTGGTAGTCCTGAGCACACACCTCTCAAATCTCCTACTATCGGGGGCCCATTGGCCAGTGCCCAGCTGTTGCACTCTGTGATCCAGCCCACAATGGTGCCCTCATAGCCTTTCCAGGATGCTCCCAGTGGGGAAATGAGGGCAGATCTATTCCTGGGAAACTGGGGGTCCTCTGGCAGATGACTTTAGCTAAAGGACTTCTCCCCGCCCCTAAAGGCTTGTTGAACATTCCGAGATTGACTGTACTGCCGACTAGGACATTTCCACCCAACCTCCTGAAATCCACTCTCTTCTTTTAAAAAAAAATTATTGAATTTATTGGGGTGACATTGGTTTATAAAATTATATAGGTTTCAGGTGTACAGTCCTATAATATATCTTCTGTATATTGTATTGTGTGTTTGCCACCCCAAGTCAAGCCTCCTTCCATCACCATTTAACCCCCTTCACCCTCTTCTACCTGCTCCCACCCCCTTTCCCTCCGGTAATCACCATGCTGTTGTCTGTGTCTATGAGTTTTGGGTTTTTTTTTGCTTAATCCCTTCACATTTTTCACCTAGTCCCCTAGCCCCTCTCCCCTTCCACCTTCTTCTTTACTCAGGGTCAGAGCTACATCAGAATTCAATGGCTCTCCAAGTCTCCCCAAGCTTCTTCCTCAGCTTTCCCTCACAGCTTTTTCCCCTGAGAAATCTCTTGCACATCTAATAATGTTTCAGTGTCTGTTCTTGAAGAACTCAAAACTAACAGAGGACAATCACCAAGATACAGCGTTAGGTTTAAAAGTCAGCCTGCAAAATGATGTCTATAATGTGCACACGTTTATGTGTGGGGGGGAGGTATAAGTATATAGAAAGAGATCTAGAAGCTGGTACATGCTCAGAACATCTCTGGAAAGATAAACAAATAGGGTCAATTCTTGTTGTTCATGGTAGTTATGTTCTATAAAGCTGCTGTGAACACTGAGTTAACCAATACTGAACCAGAACATTTTCATCAACTGAGCCACACATTAGCTTTATATGTGTTTTATTTAAAGGCACCTTATTTAATGGAGTATATGGTTGATTTGTTAATAATGAAGTCATGCCCAACAGCACTACCACTCATGCCTGAATAAGTTACATAAATATAGAGAAATGTTATTTTAAAACATTTAAAAATGTTATGAAGCATTTATCTAAAAGAGTAAACACATATAGAAATGTCACGGCAATAGAAATTTCCTAAAACATTTTCTCCATAAGGTATATCATGGCCTTCTTGACTTGGGAATTCTAGACAGCACTTTAGCTCTATGCTTGGGGGATCGTTTAAACAGGCAAATCACCCACAAAAATAACAAAAATGCAAAAAAAAAATGTGGTATTAGATAGATTGCTTAAAGGACACGTGATTATAGTATGAGAGCTGAAGCCAGAAGGTAGAACATCATCACCTTACTCAACCTTAGCTGGGTACATTCAAATGTACATGTCCATGAATATGAAACTCAGTGTTAATTTGGGGTTTAAAAATATAATTTAGGGAGAAGGCAAACTGACAAGTATAGAATCTGCAAATAATAAAGAAGAAGTGTGTGCCCTGGCTGAGTAGTTCAGTTGGTTGGAGCATCTTGCCAATATGCCAGGGTTGCAGGTTTGATCCCCGGTCAGGGCGCATACAGGAATCGATCGGTGGGTGCGTAGGTGGGTGGAACAACAAATCAATGTCTCTCTCTCTCCTCCTAAAGTCAATAAAATAACAGAAAAAAAAGAGAAAATAACTTGTAATTGTTAACAGGACTTGTCTCTGGGGAGGTGGACTAGGGCTGGGAAAGAAAATGGATATTTAATGGATATTCTTTTCTACTTCTTTGATCCTTAACTCAAGTATGTTTGCTACATGTTCTAGCCCATAATATGCATTTAATAAGGAGGACAGGAATTTAATTCCCTTTTCTACTCTCCTTCAGACCTTGACTCCTAAAGTGTAACATGTCTTCAGCTCTCCTTCTAGAGACCTCTCGGTTTCTGTGACCCTGTTCATACCCAATTCTTCCCAAGTTCTGTTCCCACTTCATTGCTGACTATGCCAGACACTCTGGATGCTTACTCAATATCTATTTTCTCTCTCTTTAAAAAATAATAACAAACTCTGATTTTTTAAAGCACAGCAATGTGCTTAGTTAAAAATACCCACCTCCTCAAAAATCCCTTGCAGCTGTGTGAATGGGGCAGATGAGCCAGTACTGTCAGTGAGACGTGGAAAAAGTCATTTTGGCATTCACTCTTGAATAAAAGGCAAAGCTTCACAAAAAGAAGGTATATAGCCTTTCCTACTCTTTTCTGCCTGAAATATGGATGTGATGCTTGGAAATGTAGCAGCCATCTTGTGACCATGCAGAGGAGAGCTTTACACTATGATAAAGGAGGAAGAAAGAGAAAAGGAGACTGGGTCTTTTTTTATTTGAGAGAGAGAGAGAGGGAGGGAGAATGACAGGGAGAAAGAAACATTGATTTGTTGTTCCACTTATTTATGCATTCATTTGTTGATACTTGCATGTACCCTAACCAGGGATCAAATCCACAACTTGGCACATCAGGACGATGTTCTAACCAACTGAGCTACCTGACCAGGGTGACCCTAGATCTTTAATGAAGTCACTGAACCATAACAGTCCATCTTCAGTTGTAGAAGAAAAATAAATCCCTCATTCATTTAGGTCATGGTGGTAAGTTTTTCTCAGGTGCACAGTTGAGATCAGCCTGAACTCATACTCCTTCCGGGAGAACCCAGGCACTCCACAAACAGTGTGGAGAGTCCTTACCTACCTTCCTCACTGACCGTTCTTCCGATATAACTCATGTAAGGCCACAGCCCAGCCACCAGTGTGTGCCAACTGCAGCCCAAATCTCTCTCCTCAACCCCAGCCCCAAAATACCACTGAATGTGGGGGGCTCAGATCTCTTACATTCAGCTTACTGCCTCCATTCCTCCACTTACAAATGGACTTTTCCTCTTGATCCCTATTTTGGGCCTGCAAAACATCTACTCTGCAAAACAAAGCTAACATCACATCCGACCTTGATCTGTCCTCCACAGCTCTGTGCCTCAAATCCATCTGTAAACTGAAATGATTAGAGTACATGTTTCATATGGGGTGGGGTGAGTGTTATAAAACATCACTGGGCTTTTAGCTGCTTTACTGGGAAGAGAATGTGCTGACCAAGTAATGCATAGATCCAGGGCAGCTTAGCAGTTAGTCATGTCCTTGGACACAGCTGCCTAGATATGCACATGATCTTGGCAGACCAGCTGTTCTTCATTTAAAACCTCCAACAGGGGCTGTGGGCTTGCTTGTAGCAAGAAGAAGCTGAAGTTTAGATTTATTCAAAATACTATCTGACTATCTGCTATATACCAGGTACTCTTCTTGGGGATAAAACAGAGAACAAGCAGTCGGCATCCTTAACCTTGTGTTGCTGGTGCCTCTGTAGTTGGGAGATATAGAAATGAACACAGACACTGATACATTGTGTCAGGTTGTGAGAAGTTGCCTGAAAGAAAGGAAGCAGGATAAGGTTCTAGAGAAGGCTCAGGGGGCTGCTGTTACATGCAAGGTGGGGATGGACTCAGTGAAGAACTCTCTGGGGAGATGACATTTGAGACCGCCAAGAAGTGAGAGAGGGCTGGAACTGCCTGACTTAGTAGACAAAAATACAGGACACCCAATTAAATTTTAATTTCAGAGAAACAACAAACACATGCATGATTTGGGACATACTTATACTAAAAAAATTACTCGGTACATTGTCATGCAAATTCACTCAGGGTCCCGTGAACCATACAGAAGGATGTAAATACACACATACTGCATGAGTCAGCTGTTTCACTCCCAGGTACTTGCCCACGAGAAAACAAAACTCGTGTGCATACAAAGACTTCTTGAACATCCAGTTACAATTACCAACCCATTCTCTCTGGTGCCCATCAGCATAGCACCTGTCTCCTGAAGAGCCTTCAAAATATTAATATTTTCTTTCTACCTATCAAACATTATACATGTATATGTATATATAACATGGGTGGGACATATATGTATATACTCATGTGTGTGTATGTGTGTGTATATATATATAAAGAGAGAAATTCATAAAATATTTGTTAGGCCAATTATAATAGTTTCTGAAAGGTATTTTTGAAGCATTCTTACTAAGAAATGTGTGCAATCTTTGAAAAACTTCAAACTGTACAGAAATCTAGAAAGCAAAATACTGACAATCTCTCCCAATTCCACAGGGCCAATAATTATTACTGCTTTGTTTCTTTCCTTCTAGAAATTTTTCTATGTTCAAAGGTGTACACACATGCACACAGTTTCCTTTTCAAAGGAATGAATCCATATTCCACATGTTCAGCAACTTGCTTTTTTTGTTTTCTGAATCAACAGGCTAATCCTGGACAACTTTTCATCCCATAGTACCAACCACTATTAATGTTTAATTTTTCCTTCCAGAAATTTTCTTGTTTGGAAGCTGCTTACAGTTCTACAGTATGGATACAATACTATTTGGTCTTCTGATCCTATATTGATGGACAGATAGATTTGCAATTCTCAGCTAAAATGTGTGCTTCTTTGAGTACTGGAAATATGTTTTCTGTGTCACAGGTTATACATATTCAAAATGGCCCTAAATCCTACAAAACCACCCCCCAAGAGGTCATGTCCTGAAAATCCTCACTCACCATGGATGAGAGTGCTCACATACTGCTGCCCTCACCAGCCCTGGACTTTATCAATATTTTAATTTTTTAATTAGTCTTAAAGTTAATTCTGGCATCCTGTTACTTTGATTTGTATTCCATAATCGCCCAAGAAGTTGAGCCTCCTTTCCTCATGTCTCTAGTCTTCTTCTCTTCTGTCATTTACCTATTTATCATTTCGCTCCCATGTCTTTTTCATCTTCTTTTTAGGCAGAGATGAGAAGGGAGGGAGAGAGAGGAGAAAAACATCGACTGCCTCTTGTACATGCCCTAACCAGGGAAGGAACTGCAATCCATCCAGGCACGTGCCCTGACCACAAATGAACCTGCCACCTTTTGGTTTACACTCCAATTAACTGAGCCACACCAGCCAGGGCAGTGTCTTCTTCATCTTAACACGTAGGTGCCGTCCCTCTTATGTCTAAACGTCCCTCCAATCTTCTCCCCAATTTCCCAGTCTACACTTCAATTTAAACATCAGACCTGAAATGTGACAAAATGGCTGTGCTGGAGTGTCAGAGTGATCCGGCCCCAGCAGGATCTTAGGACTGAAATGTGGCAAACAGCCGCGAAGCTGGGGATTAAAGTCTTTCTTCCATCTGGAACCTGGCATCTACAAAACAGTGACCACATTGTGAGTCTTCCCAGAAAGAGCGCAGCGTTGCCTGGCTACGAGGCAATGTATATATGACTTGGCAGCTGGCCAGGCTTTGTAGCTCAGAGGAAAATTCCAGGGTGGGATGCAAGCTGAAGTTCCACGGACAAATGGGCTGCAAGGCTTAACCCTTTCTTCTCAGGAACCTTAAGCTGAGGGGCTTTTCCAGGGCCAGGTGACCGAGACCAGGTAATCACAGGCCCAGGGCCTTTGGTTTCCTTTGTTGTGAAATGGGAGTTTCACGCCCCAACATGGCGGTAAGCGAGGTAGAATCCGGGTAACCCACCTGGCACTTCCGGGATCCCGCGTTCTCATCCTGGCTTCTGGACCTGGCAGATGGAATTCAACATCCGGGCAACCAGCACCCGGAAGGAGGTCTTGCTATTTAGACATAGCCTGACTCAGACACTAGCGTTGTGGCTTTGGGATACTGGTTTCTTGTCCTCCACTGAGGTCAATTATACTAATCTTTGTTGTGTTGTGTTGAACAGTCAACTTACAGAAGCTGCCTCAACAGAATAGGAAGATGACGGAGCAATGTCCTGCTTCTCTTTCCTCCTTCACTTTTGTTTTTTATACTTAGGATGGTGTACCCTTCTGGTAACCCTCATAGCTTCAATGACACCCTACCCTACTGATTTTGCTGTGCCTTCCCTACTAGTTAATATTCAAGGAGGGATTTACCAGCCCACAAGGTCCTGCTTTCCAGCTCCCCACTGCTCACCACTCTTTGGCCTCTCTGGTCTTCATTTTCTTCTTTCATGTACCACCTCCAAGCCACCCTCCCTTCAGATCAGGGTGGCTCCTTCTCATCCTGTGGGGCTCTGGTTAAGTATCGTCTTCTCAAAGGGGCTTTTTGTAACTGTTCCACCTAAAATAGCAGCTTGATCTAGGCCTCCAATCTGCCCTCAACCCCAGAACCTCAATGCCATTGGGTTCCCTGTAGATGCTCCTTCTAGTCCCCAACATTTTCTGTAGATCCCAAAATAAAAACTACCCCCCTGTGTTCTTCAAAAATTATCTCAGACTCATTAAGGTGGGCAAACCCACCCAACATTCATTCCCCTTTATTCTGGTCATATGTTTTGTATTTTATGTGGGGAGCCATGCTGCCTCCATTCTCAGGTCTTGTAGTTTGAGTGGAGATGACATCACTTCCTGATCCAGAAAGACATATGTCCCAGGTCTAGCCAATCAGCATCTCAAGCATTGACTCATGGGTGGGCTTGGAACTTTAGTGGAACTATTGGGGTAGAGGTGCTCTGTTTCCACTAGGGCTATTAAGCTAGTAGCATGCACCCCTGGAGCTGTTGGGAACCATATTTACCATCTTGAGGGGAAAGCCTGTAGCGGAATGAAGCCAGATCAGAGGAAAGTAGGTCCCAGAGACTGAGACATAAAGATCATCTCTTGACATCATTTGAAATGCTGTACCTGAAGCACTTTGAACTATACAGATGTTAAGTTTATTTTTCTGTCACTTACACCTGAAATATGTGTAACAGATAAAAACCCTATTGTAAGCCATTGTCACCACCCAGTTTCAAAACATTAAAGTTACCCTTGACTCCTCTCTTGTCCATTCCCTGTAGCCAAAGAGTTGCCACGTCTTGCAGAGTCTACCCCATAAACGCATCTCCCAAATCTCATATTTTTCATTGTCATGCATCCATAATCTGTCTCCCAAGTGACAGAACTCTCGTCTACCCCACCATTAATGCTCCATGCTTGCTCTCTCCATACTGTTCTCTAATCAGAAGGACAGCCTTCCCAAACACATTCTGTCACTCACCAGCTTAGAAATACTAATTGCTAGTGCAAGAACAAACCAACAAGCAAAAATACAACCTGTTTACTGAATTAGATAACTGAAAAGTCCAGGGGTAGTTGGCTTCAGGCATAGATGACCTAAGTCCTCAAAAACTTTCATCAGCTGGGTAGCTCAGTTGGTTGGAGCATTGCCCTGATATGCCAAAGTTATGGGTTTGATCCTTGGTCAGGGCAAGTACAAGAATCAACCAATGGATGCATAAATAAGTGGAGCAACTAATTGATGTTTCTCTCTCTCCCTCTTTCTCTCTCTCCCCTTTCCCCTCTCTCTAAAATCAACAAATAAGTTTTTAAAAAACTACAGGAAATTCTTTGAAAAAAACAACTTTCATCAGAGGTCCATCTCCATCTCTAGGCTTTGATTTCTTTAGCAGGAATAATCTCCAATAGTTCCAGCAAAACTCCTAGCGCTGTTCCTCATTGACCAAGATTGAATTACCTGTCCATTCTGGAGCCAATTACAATGGCTTGTGTTGATAAGGTAGAGGTCGCAGGAGCTGAAGAGAGAGGTCAGTCACATATAAACCCCATAAACTGAGAGAAGGGGTTCTCCACAAACAAAAAGGATGTTGTTAGTACAAGAATGAGTACTGAATAAGCAAAACCTTATATCCACTACACCCATCCAAAACATAACTTCAAGTTCAGACTCCATGAGGCTCACTGTGGTCTCCTCTACAGCCATATTTCACCTTATTCCACCAGGGTGAAACGTGGAGTTATTCTATCTCAACCTCAATTCTGGCACCGTAAGTTTCTTGTTATGTACCTGTAAACAAGTTACTTAACTTCTTTGTACATCAGTTCTTCATCTTTGAAGCAGAGGTGATAATTAAAAAATAAAGCATGACTTCTTAGGATTGTGAAGAAGATAAAGAAAATCTATGCAAAATACACAAAACCATGCCTCACGTTTAGTTAGCCCCAAGTAAGTGTAAACTTTGACTGGCTCCTACTTCTTGAATGTTGAATAGAAGGAAGTGGGCAGAAACATTTGCAATTCCACTAGAAACATGTAAGTAAAGAGAGGAAGGATGAATGTGGCTCTGAACTGTGTATTTCACTATCTGAA
The DNA here is from genome assembly GCA_004026765.1 of Micronycteris hirsuta. Taxonomy (NCBI): domain Eukaryota; kingdom Metazoa; phylum Chordata; class Mammalia; order Chiroptera; family Phyllostomidae; genus Micronycteris; species Micronycteris hirsuta. Next base: position 76,045 of record PVJI01006449.1, on the reverse strand, counting down.
CACAGTTGCATTCCTTGTTTTAAATTTTTATTTTTGTTTATTGGTTTGAGAGAGAGAAAGGGAAACATCAATTTCTTATTCTGCTTATTTGTGCATTTATTGGTAGATTCTTGTATGTGCCCTGACCAGGGATCAAACCTGCAACTTTGGTGCTCTTCTTATAATAGCTTCATGTATCCAACCCTGTATGTTGTTTTTACCCGCCAAGCATCCACTACATCTCTTCTGAGATGACCCCTTCTCTTACTTTCAGTTCGTGTTTCAAGAGGGGCTGATCCCCACCATGCTGACTCCAGGAGTGGGCAGGGAGCCCCAGTCTGGCCAAGGAGAGCAGCATATCTTCCTGGCCCTCATGATTATTTCAGACATGGGCACATTATTTCAGGTATGGGCCACGATGGAGTGAATGCCAGGATGTGAGAACTATTGGGGGACATCTTAGAAGCTGGCTACTACAGGGTGGACAGTGATGTAGGAAGAAATCAGAAGAGAACATTGTCCTGGAGTTATGGTCAAACCAGTTGGAATTGCATTAAGAAGGAGTGGGCCCTGGCTAGTGTGGCTCAGTGGATTGAGTGCTGGCTGGTGAACTGAAAGGTTGCCAGTTTGATTCCCAGTCAGGGCACATGCCTGGGTTGCAGGCCAGGTCCCCGGTGGGGGGCGCTCGAAAGGCAACCACACATTGATGTTTCTCTCCCTCGCTTTCTCCTTTCCTTTCCCTCTCTCTAAAAATAAATAAATAAAACCTTTAAAAAAGAGAAAAAAGAAGAAGGAGTGGGTCCTAGAATTGTAGCTCAGTTGGTTAGAGCATCCTCCCAATATACACGGTGTGGGTTCGATCCCTGGTCAAAGTACATACAAGATCAACCAATGAGTGTATAAATAAGTAGAACAACAAAGTGATGCTTATCTCTTTCTCTCTCCCTTCCTCTCTTGTCTAAAAATCAATCAATAAAAAGAACTTTTTAAAAAAGACTGCTTAAAAAAAAGGCGAGGATGATAAACTCAAGTACTTCTGAGAGCTGAAACTCAACCATTGAATTTGTCAATGTGGGGGTTATTGACGTCCTTTCAGGAGGACAGTGTAGATGAAAGCTTAATTGGAATGAGGTTAAGAGAAAGAGTGATGTGGAAGCAAAAGGAATGTAGAGTGAATCTGTATTGGACAGATTACCTCTCCTTTCTGGGATTTAGTTTCCCTACATGAAAAAAAAAGGAACTTGGAAAGTATCCACCAAAGGGTTATTGTGAGAATGCTTAGCTCATGTACTTATTTTTGATGAATGTTACTTACTATGAGAAAGAGGCAGTATTCAGTAAAATTTAAGAAAAAAGTCCATGGCCAGGTGGCTCAGTTGTTTGGAGTGTCATGTCCTGTACCAAAAGGTGCGGGTTCAATCCCCAGTTGGGGTGTGTATGAGACAAGAGACAACTGATATCTCTCTCTCTGTCTCTCTCTCTTCCCCTCTCTCTAAAATCAATAAATATACTTTCAGGTGAGAATTAAATTTTTAAAAATTCAAAAGAAAGGTAACAGAAAAATGTAGGGCTTACAAAAAAGCATGTCCCTCACTTATTACAGATTATTATTATAATATAAAAAATATACAATTAAATATACAGTGCAATATATGTATATATACAATATATGTATACTAATCTTATACATAATTACATATAAGTATAATAATGTTTTATGTAATAATAAACACTAAATATATATAGTAATCTTGCTGTCGAATCCACACATGGTCCCCATTTTAGTCTACCCTGTGAAATAATGCCTGGTAGGACTAAACCAGCAGAGAACTGATTAACAGTGAATTGAATATTTACTGAACATAGAAGATGGAGCTACGATATGCAATTGTCTTTTGTCTTTCACCAACAGCTAATGAAATCCTTTCTCCTATGCGTCCAGATAAATGTTCTGGAAAATTGAAGACTCTGCATTATTGCCAATACATTTCTTTGACTTGGCGCATAAACTTTCATTGGTCAGAAGCAAATTCTGGCATTTTCGCTCCCTCCTAATTGCCTCTGGTTTGGGGATCTGGAAGTTATTTTTTTTAACAGCCCCAGGATGATGCACCTCACTAAGATTAGGGGTAGGGAAGCACTATGCTATTCATTTGTAAAGTGCTTGGAGGGCCACAGTGAAGGGGGAACCACAGGGCGCCTCTCTGGGAAATTGCTTCCCTGTAAACAATCTTCCTTTCTTCCACTCTTGGAGGGCATGCATGTCTCCAGGGATACAAGTAACCTAATTTGAAGGCCACGGCTCTAATGACCTTCAGTTCTCAGATTGATTTGGGAGCCTCCAGCCCTCTGGCCCACTCAGTCTCTCCTGGGACACTCCCAGGCAGCCACCCCAGACTGAGGGACGCCAGGGGCCTCCTTTCCTTAATCCTTCCAGCTGGGGCCGGAGGCCCTTGCAAGGGCTTGGAAGAAGGCCTGCTCCCCTGACCCCTCCACCCCTCAGCCTTCCACCTCAGCAGAGGGGGGTTGCCTGAGCCCCCGACACAATAAGCAATAGTGATAAGATTTCTGTACCAGCAAGGTCTAGGGAATGCAATCTTGCTAGGAAGGAAAAGTATTACTGTTTCTATATCCAGGAATGGGGGTGGCCTTGACCCTATTAATGTTTCCATATTCCAGAAGGGGGTAAACAGAGACCCTGCTTCCCTCTCTGTCCCCTTCTGGAGCAGGTAACCCAATAAAGCTGTCTTCAGCTGCAGTGAGAAAGATTCAGGCAAGAACCAGAACTTCCTACACCCTCCCGTCCAGCTTCACCCAGCCTCAGCCTTCCTAAGCCCCCAGAGGCTCAGGTTTCTGCATACCAGGGAAGGGGGCGGAGAGGGAGGGGGAGAGGGGTCGCACCTCATTAACCCTGCCATCAAAGTGCAAGAAGGCTCCCACGCTCACAGTGCTGGTATAGAGCCCTCTGGGGCACCTGGACCTAGTCTGTATCTTAGTACAGTGACAGGTGGGTCTCCTCTGGAAGCTCCTGTTCTCCCTCCATAGTGCCAGTCAGAGGAATTCAGAGACCCCACCTGGGAAGGTCAGGTGTAAACTAAGAATAAAATTCTGTTGGAACAATGGAACATTCACTTATTCAACGAGTATTTTGCATGCCTACTTCCCAGGGCTAAATTCTGGGGAGTCATGAGAGTCCATAAAGATAATATTCTTTTTCCTGGAGGGGCTGAAGTGGGGAGTGGAAACTCTGGCTAACAAAGTCAATGTGATTTTTGAAATAATTGGAGATAGGCAATGATTTCTTGGATGTGACACCAAACACATAGGCAACAAAGGGAAAAGTAGACAAGTGGGAACTTAACTTTTGTGCATCATAGAAAATCATCAACAAAGTAGAAGAGCAGTCTGTGGAATGGAAGAAAATATTTGCGAGTGATAAGGACTTAATATTAAAAACATATTGCCCTGGTCGGGTGCTCAGTTGGTTAGTGTTGTCCCAATATGCCAAGATTGTGGGTTTGATCCCTGGTCAGGGCACATATAAGAATCAAGCAATGGATGCATAAATAAGTGGAACAACAAATTGATGTTTCTCTCTTCTCTTTCTTCTCTCTCTAAAAATCAATAAATACAATTTCAAATATATGTATATATAAAGAACTCCTAAACTCAATGAATAAATAAATAAATCTGATTTTAAAATGGGCCAAGAACTCAATAGACATTTCTCCAAAGGTGATAATACAAATGGCAAAGTACATGAAAAGGTGCTCAGCAACATTAATCATCAGAGAATGCAAATAAGAACCACAATGAGCCCTGGCTGGTGTGGCTCAGTGGACTGAGCACTGGCCTGCAAACCAAAGGGTCACTGGTTCGATTCCCAGTCAGGGCACATGCCTGGGTAGCGGGCCAGGTCCCCAGATGAGGGTGCGTGAGAGGCAACCACACACTGATGTTTCTCTCCCTCTCTTTCTCCCTCCCTTCTCCTCTAAAAAAAAAAATAAATAAAATCTTAAAAAAAAAAAAACCCACAATGAGGTATCTCCTCACATACATTAGGATGGCTACTGTTTTTTTAAAAAACAAAAACAAATAAAACAGTTCTGATTGGTGTGTTTCGGTTGGTTGGGCATCATCCCAAAGAGTGAATGGTTTGGTTCCCAGTCAGGGCTCATGCCGGGACTGTGGGTTTGGTACCAGTTGGGGCATGTACAAGAGGCAGCTAATTAATGTTTCTCTCTCGCATTGATGTTTCTCTCTCTCTCTCTTTTTCCCTCCCTTCCCCTCTATCTACAAATAAATAAAAAGTTAAAAAAAACAGAAAAAAAAATGTGTTGCTAAGGATGTGGAAAAATTGGGATTATGAAGTGGTATAACTGCTATGGAAAACAGTTTAGAGATTCCTCAAAAATTAAAAATACAAGTACTATATGATCTAGCAACTCTACTTTTGGGTATTTGTACACCCATGTTCATAGCAGCATTATTCAAAATATCCAAGAGGTGGAAACAACCCAAGTGTCCATCAGTGGATGAAAGGATAAACAACATATGGTTCATCTATGCAATGGAATTTCATTCAGCCCTAAAAAAGGAAGAAAAATATGAGAAGTGCTACAACATGTGTGAACCTGGAGGAAATTATGCTGAGTGACATAAACCAGTCACAAAAAGACAAATATTGTATGATTCTACTTATACGATATCTCTGGTGTAGTCAAATCCATAGAGACAGAAAGTAGAATGATAGTTACCGTGGGCTGGGAGAGGGGGAAACAGAGAATTAATGTTTCTTTGGTACAGTTTCAGATTTGCAAGGCAAAAAAGCTCCAGAGATCTGTTTCACAACAATGAGAATATACCAAGCACTAATGAATTGTACACCTAACACTGGCTGAGATGGTAAATTTTATGTTATGTGTTTCTTACCACAATGAAATAAAATGAATGGAGTTAACAAGGCAGGGCAATCGGCGGGTTCCTCTGGAACTTCTTCATAGGACAGTCTTCTGAAGCATGGGGAGGAGGGGTCTTGAAGCCAGTTTGTGTATTACTTTGTAAAGAACCTAGAGAAGACATCCCTTATTCACATCAAAGAATGGGTGTTAATGATGGAAATGGGGCCACCTATGGGGTGAAAAACACTGTTGGAGGGTGTCAGAGGCTCTCAGGAAAAAGTCCCTCTGAAGAGGTGACATTTAAGCTGAAACCTGAATGAGTGGAGAGAAGGATGTGGAGGGATGGAGGGACGTAAGTGGAAGGTAGGAGGAGATGAGACTAGGGTAAGGGTTTGGGAAAGGTGGAAGTACTGTGGGAGTATCACAATCCACAATAACATTTATAACCACTGTTGCTATCATAATTATTGTCCATGTTCAGAGAGACACACTGAAGCTATGGTGCCCATCAGCAGGATGAATCCTGTAACCAGAAAATATCTCTTATCCAGGAGTAGGGGAAGCAGGTCCCTTCACACGCTGGTTCCACTACTGACCAGCTGCAGGCCTGGCCCAGCCTTGGTCAAGTTTATAGTTTAACGTGGACAACAGATTTCACAACAGCCTGTGAATGACCTGGAGGATGGAATGCTTGAGCTGCACCAAGAGGAACCCACGCAATGTGTAGCTGTTGCTGGGCAGAGTTCCCCCAGAGAGGACCACCCAAGCATTTCCTTGTTTGCTGACCCTGCAATGTGTCCTTGGATCAAATGACAGCTGTGGGGGTGGACAGGGCTCCAGGCAGGAAGAATCTGGAAGAATGAAGGTACCAGAGTGCATTCCTAATCCACCACACTTGTTCTGGCTCTGAGAAAAATATGTCATCAGGGCTGGCTTGTCCCCCAATATTTTTTTATGTTTATTTATGGATTTTGAGGGGGGGCGGGGAGAGAGAGAGAGAGAGAGAGAGATTTATTTTTTTCATTTACTTATGCATTCATTGATTGATTCTTGTATGTTCCGTGACCAGGGATTGAACCTGCAACCTTGGTGTACAGGGACAATGCTCTAACCAACTGAGCTACCTGGTCAGGGCCCTAATTCTCTCTTTTAAATACAAATTTTTTATTCTTTTATGCTAAAAGGAAAATGTGCCCATTGGGGCTACTTTAGAAATTCCAGAAAAATGCAGTAAGAGGAAAAATTAAAATCACCTACAAGCAGACCTACCAGTGGTAATTCTGGCAATATTTTGGAGTATTTTAATCTGTTCTTTTCTATGTAAATATAGACATGAAGACCAATTTTAATGACATTGTGAGCATACCACTAATTCATTCAATAATTCTCAATTCAGTGCTTACTATGTGCAAAGCATTGTTTTAGGTGCCAAGGATATAGCAGTGAACAAAACAAAGTTCCCGGCCTTTGCAGAGTTAGTATTCCACATGAAATGCATTTTTCATTTAACACGATCTCATCAGCATGGCCTATACTCTCATTAAACATTCTGTGGAGATATAATTTGTAATGACAGCTTAAATTTTCATCTTTGCGATACACTGACATGTATTCACCAGTGAGAAATTATTGGACTTTTAGCTCCTTTCCAATTTTTTTTCATAAATATAAGAAAAAACAGGAATGACAGTTCTTGTGCATGTGTTGTTTTGTGCCTTGTTGCTCCCTTCCTCCTGGATATTCCCCAGGAGCAGAATTATTGGTCAATGGGAAGGAATAATTGAAGACTCTTGACATAATTAGACACCAGAGGGATAACTGCTCTTAAGGTTTAGGGATATTTAGTCCATTATTTTTTCTTTCTATATTAAAATTTTATGTTAGTCCTAACTTAAGGATAGAGTATTTCCTTGTTAGATTGTTGCTACATTAAATAGTTGTAAGAGCCCGGATAGCTCAGTCGGCAGAACATCAGACTTTTAAATAGTTGTGATTGTTTATTAATTAATAATATTAATTCTGATGCTATAGTAGACCTTATTGTTGTGTTAGTTATTAAGTTTATAAACATGAACTGAATTCTTGGGATATGTCAGGTATGGGTTAGGTTGAGTTTTTTAATGTTTGCTAGTTTTTGTTTTTAAACAAAATTTGTTTTGGGGAAGGTAACAGCTAAACAAAATGCCCAAACTTCTAATATTTTCTTGGACCATGAACACATTTTAAAACTTAAAAAAATACAACACAGCTTTTAAAATACTTATGGTTAAAAATGTGAAATACTTTCTAAAGGAAAACAAAATTGTTTTTTTTTTTCAATTTAACATAGGTAACTGAAAGAATGCTCTTTCATGCAGCTAATTTAATTTTGAGTTCCTTTTCTCATTTATTCAGAGACTAGAAATGAAAGTTGAACTTTCTTGCATTTTAAATTTCCAAATAACTGATTAGTTTAGAATGTCTTATTCTAAAGGAAGAACATTATTTTTTTCTATGCCTGTCCATCCATCCAACCATTTACCTATCTATTCATCTATCTATCTATCTAGAATTTTTGTCATTTTCAGAAACTACATTGTATCTGAAATCTTGATATCAAATAGCCCTTGCTCTCATCATTAGCCCTGTCCCTTTGGGTCTTTCCTCCCTTGATCTACACACACAATTCACACGCATAATTCTGTGACCTTATTGGCACACTTAGTCTACTACATCTGATTTTATGTCTCTCCTTGTCTAATTTAGATTCCATGGTCCATTCTGGCAACAACTCTGTGTCAGTGTCCTATTTATGTGTAACAAATGATCACAAACTCAGTGGCTTAAAACAACACCCACTTATCATCTCACTTTTTAATAGGTCAAAAGTCCAGGCACATTCGATTGAGTTCTTTGCTTAGGGTCTCATGAGGCTGAAATCAAGGCATGGGCTGGACTGGGCTTTTCTGTGGTGGCTTTGGAGAAGAATCTACTTCTGAGAATCCACTTAGCCACCCCTTCCTCATCATTACTGATTGTAGTAGCCAGCCTCCAAGATGGCACTTGGCCATCCTCACCTCTTCATAAAGTGCTCTCCCACCCTGAATAGGGATGATCTGTGTAACTAATAGCACATTGCAGAAATGACAGTGTGTGACTACTCAGGCTAAGTTATAAAAGATATTGCAGCTTATGCCTCATTCTTTCTTGGATCAGACACTCTGGAGGAAGACAGCCTCCATGTTCTAAGGACACTCAAGCAGCCCAGGGGAGATGCCATGTGGAGAGGAAACTGAGGCTTCCTGACAACAACCAGCATCCACATGCCAGGCACTCAGGTGAGCCATTCTAGAGGTGGATCTTGTCCCCTAGTCAAGCCTTGAGGTGACTAGAGTCTTGACCTACATATTTTTTCTTTTCATTTTTGTTATTGTGGTGAAATACACACATCAATTTTACTGTCTTAACTATTTTTAAGTGTGCAGTTCAGTGGTTGTAAATATATTCATAGCCACAGCTGGGTAGCTCAGTTAGTAGAGGGTTGTCCCAGTATACCAAGGTTGCGAGTTAAATCTCCAGTCAGGGCACATATAAAAATCAACCAATGAATGCATCAATATGTGGAACAATAAATTAATAGCTCTCTCTCAAATCAATAAAATTACAATTAACATAAATAAATATATATATTAATAATGTTGTGCAACCATTACCACAACCTTCTCCAGAACTCCTTTCATCTTGTAAAATGGAAACCCTGTCCCCATTAAACAATAAGTCCCCATCGTCTCCTCCCTCAGCCCCTTCCTGACACCCACCACCAACCATTCTACTTTCTGTCTCTACATGTAACCAAACAGAAAGAGAATTCTTCTGCCCAGAGCACAGCAGAGCCAAACACTGACCAGTGACAATTGCAGTTGTTTTGTTCTGGGGACCATACAAAGTGAACGGTAAACTGTCATTTAAAACCCAGACTCCACAGTGGCTTACGATGGGGGGGGGGGTTGTAAAGGCAAAAAAATCATGAATAATCATAAGTAAGGGGTTCACGGTCACATGCTGTGATGATTGGTTAGTTCTTGTGCACACGTTAGCAATTTTCTTAATCTGACTTATTTAGTTCTTGGTGGCATGTTGTCAGGGGATCTTCGTGACTGTGGCCAGGTGGTCTTTCTTGCTTACAGAGTTCTGCAAGACAACTTGGGGTTTGTGAGTCAGTAATGTTATCTTAAGGGTACAAAAAAACAGAGCTTCAAAGGCTACATTCTTCTGTTATCTTAAGCAGAGTATACTTTTATGCTGTCCCTGCAACTTGCTTTAGAGGGAGGACCCCAGGCCCCATGACATGACCACATTCCAGTGTGGTTACAACTCTTAAGGGAGCTAATGTAATAGTTTTAACTAAAAGCTAAGTTTGTCTAGTATACTTACTCTGTTCTGATTTGCTGTCAGTTTCAACTGTATGATTCCAACATATAATTGGAATCATACAGTATTTGTCTTTTTGAGACTGACCTTATAAGGATTCCAATTTCTCCACATCTTTGTTATTGGTTTGTTGTTGTTTTGTTTTATTTTTATTTGATAGCCGCAATCCTGATGGTGTGAGAGGTTGGGGCAGTTATTTGCTGTGGAAGGGTTTTAAGATGGGAGAGACACGCCTGTGTTTTTACACTCATCCAATGGCCGATTGGAGAATGGCTGTGAGGGGTAAGGCAACAGGAACCTACTGTAGCCATCAGTAGGAGAGAAGATGGCAGCTAGTTCTAGAGTATGAGGATGAGGATGGAGAGAAGTGAAGAGATTCGAGAGTGATCTTGATGGCAAGAATAGAAAAAAGAGGGCAGTTGGGAGAAAAATTTATGTTTGGAAATCTCACTGATGAACACAAGACCCAGTGTGCAGAAGAAAATTACAAGTCAATAGCCTTACATGAAATCTCCTCAATTCATGAGCTGACTGCTGGCTGGAGTCCAAGCTATGTATACATCAATGTTTAATAATTAATGAAGGGATCTGTTTTCTTGGAAGGGCACAATGTGCCTAGTATTCTGGAAAATTCTCATTCACAAAACGTAAAGAGGTGTGAAGACCAACCATCTGCTTTGTAACTATATCTTTGTTTCCTAGTTTTAATAAGTTTCTCCCTAATATTCAGGGTACTGATTGTCTTACACCAGAATTTTTGATATATTTTTAATTTTTTTTTATTGATTTGAGAGAGAGAGAGGAAGGGGGAGAAATAAAGGAACATTGACCCATTGTTCTACCCATTCATGAATTTATTTTTTTGCTTCTTGTATGTGCCCTGACCAGGGATCGAACCCACAACCTTGATGTATGGGGATAATGCTCCAACTAACTGAGCTGCCGAGCCAGGGCTTACATCAGCATTTTCTAATGCATTGAGTGCATTTCATATCACCTAGCACAAAGTAGGTTTATAAAGGGTACTTCTTAAGCTAAATAAAAAACAAATTTAACTATAAACCAATGAAAATAATTTCACTTTCATTACTTTGTCATCGCATTCTATAGCAGTGGCTCTCAAAGGACGGCTATTTGAGGCCCCAGGGGACATTTGGAAATGCCTGCAGGGAATTTTGGTGGCATAACTGAGGGTGGGTAGTGCTATTGGTATCTAGTGGGTAGATGCCAGGGATGCTGCTCAACATCCTGCAGCCTCAGAACAGCCCCCACAGCAAAGTGGTCCCAAATGTCAGTGGTACTGAGGTTGACAAACCCAGCACTGTGGAGGCCTCAATACATGCATGCTTACACATACACAGCTATATTCATAGCCATAGTCTGTTTTGCAATGGAGTACATTGTGTCATAGTTAGAAAAACTGTACAAACATGGCTTCAAGGAAAGTCTAGAGCTCCTGAAGCCTATAAATATAATGACTTTTAATGAAGGAGCTTAGTTTTTTTCTAAGAGCAATGGGGAGGTGCTGGTTGCTTTGAAATAAGAGAGTGGCGAAATCTTATTTGCATGGGGAATTGACTGGGGGGTGGGCAGAAATGGGAGCTGGATACCATTAGGAGACCAGTGAAGTAATCCAGGAGAAATATGAGGGGGCATAGACTGGGGGGCCAGCAAAGGAGATGAAGAGACCTGGTCTGAAGACAGTGCTTTGGGGGCATCGCCAACAGGACTCATGGCTTGTGAAGTATAGAGACTGTGGACAAGATCTGGATTGATATTCATGCTTCTGCCTCACAACTATGATGGGCTTTTCCCTTCCCCCAAGAGAAATATAGGTATGATTTGACTCCCAGAGACTGTGGAAGTTAATGAGCAGCCAAGGTTTTCCTCCCCGAGAACAAGAAATCAATTCCTTGTAGGAAGACTAGCTCAAACAGGATAGGTCTGGAAGCAAGTCAGGCTATTGTGACTGCCCTCCTTCTTCTAAGCACCCTCTTTCAGGAGGCAGGTTTGTGGAAAAGATTGGAAATGTACAAGAACAAATCTCTCCTGGAAGTGGGAGCCAGGACTCAGTCACAGAGGGGCCAGGGTTCCTGCTGCCACTCTGCTGGGCTTGAATTACTTGGGGAACCATTTTGCATTCATTGTAATTTCTAAAAACATTGGTTAAAATATTATTTATCTCAATCACTGAGTTCTTGGGTGCCTCCTTAAGCTTTGGGAGACTCTCCTCATCCCAGTCTAGACCCCGATGCTGTAAGAAGTACAGAGTGCTGGTTCTTTCTTTTCAGCTGGGAGAACAGGCCATGCAGGTAGAAATGACCCAACTCTCTGTGGCTCATTAACACTTGGAGGCAAAGCCTAGAGCATGATGTATTCAAAGGTCCACAATCCTCCATTCCACTTCTGCTCAAGGAACATTAGACTCCTCAAGTTGATATAGTCCCTGATGGGAAGGGCAGGCAAGCAATGGGTGGGCAATCCAAAATGTAGAGAATTTAGAAGAACTTTGGCTCCGATGGAGAATTTGTGGCATGTGTCCAAAAACCAGAGATAATAAGGGCTTCATATCTCCCACTGTAGGAGAGACACATTCCCAGGAACGCACAGAGAGCTTGGAAATGCAGACATAATCTGTAACCGTATATGTAGCTGTGCATTTACTTTGTCAAAATAAAATGAGGTTACTACTCTGTAATGGGCTGCACTGTTTCCCCCCAAAATTCATCTGTTGAAGTTCTAACCCCTAGAACCTCATGATGTAACTGTGTTTTGTGATAGTTAAGGTAAAATGAGGTCATTAGGGTGGATCCTAATTCAATGACTGGTGTCCTTATGAGAAGAGGAAATTTACACACATACGGGTACAAAGGGAAGAAGTCCCTCACTTGGCCTACCCTCTGTGAGAGGACACAGGGAGAAGACAGCCATCCACAAACCAAGAGGAAAGGCCTCAGGAGCAACCACTGCTGCTGACACCTTGATTTCAACGTCCTAGTCTCCAGAATCATGACACAATACATGGCTCTTGTTTAAGCTTCCCACTCAGTGGTACTTTGTTCTGGCAGCCCTAGAAGACTGACATAGCAATAAAGAGACAATGCTGAATTTGTTTTTTCCGTAATGAGTGAGATCCATGGAAGCCAGGTAGTCTCTGTGTGTAGATGGACTATAGAGTATGGAGGTCAGTGGTTGGAAAGCCTTTGGAGATGTAAACAGGCTGACAGCATCTCTGGAACTGTGGTCTCTCCAGTGAGACCCTTGTTGATTGGTTGGTGCCCAGGGGCATATGTATCAGAGTGAGTCCACCCTTGATTGACTCTTTCATTGGCTACCTTTCCAAAGCACAGTGCTGACACTGACTATTTGGCTTGCAAATGTGTGGCCACTGAGGTGAGCTGTTAATTTATCTGTTGAACGGGGGTTTAAATCAGATTCTAAAGGCTGCTTGTTTCCCTGGCTGCAGACCACTCCATCTTTTCCTAAGCTTGTGGGAACTTTCTTATTCTAAACTTGTTTGATGATCAAGGCCCCACAAGACTGTCAGCTCCATGAAAACAGGACGGTGATCTCAATTGCTCATCTAAATGTACCCCAGGAACTCAAATGTGGCATAGAATAGGCACTCAATAAGCACTGGAAATTATTATTATTCCTTGCTCAGTGTTATTATTATTCCCTGAGAGTAGACATTTAGGCTCCTAGAATGGGAATGGCCAACTCTAAGGACATGCACATCTTCAGTTTCAATACTTGGAAGTAGAGGAGGAGGGGCTGAGAGAAGAAGGTGAGGCCAGGAGACCAGGAGAACAGAGGGCCAAAGAAGGCACTACAAGAAAATGTTTTTAAGAAGGAGTAAGAGGTCAACTGTGTTGGTGGCCATGGTGAAGCCATGCAACCTGAGGAAAAAGAAGTGGCCGTTTGCTCTGACAACATTGTAGATTCTGAGCAGAGCAGTTTTAAGGGTTGGGGATGGATGGAAGCTTGTTTAGAAGGCTATATGCTAAAATGCAGTTTATGAATAGAAAATTTGATGTATAGCAAGGCCAACAGATCAGAAGATGATTGTCACTTAAAGGACAGTTTGTTATACCCTGGCCAAGTAACTTGGTTGGTTAGAGAGTCCTCCCGATACACCAAGATTGTAGATTTGGTCCCAGGTCAGGGCATATATAAGAATCAACCAATGAATGCATGGATAAGTGGAACAACTAGTAGATGTTTTTCTCTCTCCCCCTCCTCTTCCTCTCTCTCTCTCTCTAAAAAAAAATCAATTTAAAAATTCTCTCTTCTAAAAAAAAGATAGTTTGTTACAATTTCCAACAAGGGGCGCACACCATACCATGGAGAGTCACACTGGGAAGCACCAGCACAGGTCAGGAGGCAGAGGGAGTGAGAGAGAACTGTGAATAGGAGCCTTCATTGTGGTTGCTATGAGAAGGAACAGTTTAGGATTGGCTAGTTTGATTAATTTCAGTGGGTTCTGGGGTAAAGTGGATGTCTGTAGTCCTCTGGTACCTGACTGTGCAGAGATATGGTGGCCCAGAGTGTGAGAGGTTGATAAGTGGGTGGTTCGGAATATGTGAACTCTGGATTGATTGGCTTGTGTTGGAAGAGCATGCTCCCAGGAAGAGGACTCCTCCCGAGGAGGGGGGTGCATTGAGAGATGTAGGAGGCCAAGGCACAGGGGCTTAGGCATTTCATTGAGTTGTCCAGAAAAGGTGTGCATTGAAGGTACTAGGATATAATGCTTTCTCATTGCTTTTGTGGTTTCTTTCATGACCCGTCCTGGTCTTCTTCCTTTGCTAATTAATGCCGTGCTTCCTAGGGTACAGGGATAGTTGTAGGGTGAGTATAGATACTCCCAGACAATTGGGAGTCCTCTCCATGATTCATATATGTGTGTGGAGCCCACTAGCAGCTAGGTCCTTCCTTCCATTGGAGCCAGAGTGAAGCGTCATGCCCTGGGCAGGGCAAGGAAAGAAACCGGGTATTTCTCCTTCCTATCCCAACACTAGGTGGGGGGAGCCATTCTCAAAGGTCTGAATCATGGTGGGTGAGTCCTCAACAAATGGCCCACTGAATGTACCCTGCCTCCACTTCCAAATCTCCTCCTTGTTTATGTGTCTCATTGCCCTCTGCCTCACTCTTATAAAGATAATTGTCATTGGATTTAATCAGGTAATCCAGAATGACTTCACGCCAAGGTCCTTAATTCCATCATCTGAGGTTCCAGGGATTTGGACAATAGCCTAAAACCATGCCTAGCATATTATATGTGGTCCACATAGTTCTTTTATTTTCATTTATTTTTATTTATTATTAAATATATTTTATTAATTATGCTATTACAGTTGCCCCATTTCCCCCCCTTTATCCCCTTCTGCCCCGCATCCCCCACCTACATTCCCCCTTTTTAGTTCATGTCCATGGATCATACATATAAGTTCTTTGGCTTCTCCATTTCCTATTGCTGCGGATTCCGTCCCGCAAAATCCGTGGTGACTGTGACCGAACGCGTGAATGAATCTCACACAGAGACACACATGGAAGAGGAAATCCGGAGCCACGCACCCTTCCCTTATCGTGGGAGAGGGCCTTGAGCCTCGGGTCCAGGGGTTTTTATTGAGGATTTTGGGGCACAGAGCATCAGATTGGTCTTCATTAACTTATGCATAGGTTGTATATTCAGGTCCGGTGATAGACAGGACCGGTGCCATACATTAAGAGAGTAGATATGTAAATTGAGGGCAAGCTAGCTAGGGCTGCTTACTCAGGAACCATAAATATTGTGGCAGGAAAAAAGCCTGGGCATTCATTAGCATAAGCCCCTAGATCCAGGGGGAAGAGACTCAGCAAGGCAGTAAATCTTTAAGAAATATTTTGGCCAAATTCCCCTACAAAGAATTCTTTTTCCACAAATATGAATTTGTGCATGCCGACTTGGGAGATTTAATCATGCGGAGACTTTGCTCACGTGCATGATTCCCAGGGCTTCACTTCCTTCATGCGTGTGAAAAGAATTCTCTACACCTATACTATTCTTAACTTCCCCTTGTCTATTTTCTACCTACCGTTTATGCTACTTATCCTCTGTACCTTTTCCCCCTCTCTCCCCCTCCCACTCCCCTGTTGATAACCCTCCATGTGATCTCCATTTCTGTGGTTCTGTTCCTGTTCTAGTTGTTTGCTTTTGCTTTTGTTTTAGGTGTGGTTGTTAACAACTGTGAGTTTGCTGTCATTTTACTGTTCATATTTTTTATCTTCTTTTTCTTAGATAAATGCCTTTAACATTTCATATATAATTAGGGCTTGGTGATGATGAAATCCTTCAACTTGACCTTATCTGAGAAGCACTTTATCTGCCCTTCCATTCTAAATGAAAGTTCTGCTGGTAGAGTAATCTTGGATGTAGGTCCTTGCCTTTCATGACTTGGTATACTTCTCTCCAGCCCCTTCTTGCCTGAAAGGTCTCTTTTAAGAAATCAGCTGACAGTCTCATGGGAACTCCTTTGCAGGTAACTGTCCCCTTTTCTCTTGCTGCTTCTAAGATTCTCTCCTTATTTTTAATCTTGGGTACTATAATTATGATGTGCCTTGGTGTGTTCCTCTTTGGGTCCAACTTCTTTGGGACTCTCTGAGCTTCCTGGACTTCCTGGAAATCTATTTCCTTTGCCAGATTGGGGAAGTTCTTCTCCATTATTTGTTCAAATAAGTTTTCAATTTATTGCTCTTCCTCTTCTTCTGGTACCCCTATAATTTGGATATTGGACCGTTTAAAGGAACCTGGAGGTTCCTAAGCCTCTCATTTTTTTGAATTCTTGTTTCTTCATTATTTTCTGGTTGACTGTTTATTTCTTCCTTCTGGCCCACACCATTGATTTGAGTCTCAGATTCCTTCCCATCACTATTGGTTCCCTATACATTTTCCTTTATTTCACTTAGCGTAGCCTTCATTTTTTCATCTAATTTGTGACCAAATTCAATCAATTCTATGAGCATCCTGATTACCAGTGTTTGGAACTGTGCATCTGGTAGGTTGGCTATCTCTTCATGGCTTAGTTGTATTTTTTCTGGGGCCTTGATCTGTTCTTTCATTTGGGCCATTTTTTTTCTCAGCGAGCCTGCTATGTATAGGGGGCAGAGCCTTAGGTGTTCACCAGGGCAGGGCAACCCACATCGTTGCTTGTGATGCTGTCTGTGGGGGAGGAGTCTGAGAGGGAATAATGGCACTTGCTCTGCTCTCTGCTAGCTTTCAGTCACCTTCCCACTATCCACAAGCAAATTGGGCCCTTCTGTGCTGATTCCTGGTTGGGTGGGCTTGTGTATGCTCTAGAACCCTGTGGGTCTCTCCAACGAACTCTCCTGTGAGGCTGGGAGTTCTTTCTGCTGCCGCCTCAACCCCCACAGGTGTTTTCAATCAGTGGTTTGAGGCTTTATTTCCCTGAGCTGGAACCCTAGGTTGCGTGGTCTGTTTCACTCCCCAGCTCTTCTTTTACCCACACGTGAATGTGGAACCACCCGTTCCACCAGCCGCAGCCTCACCAGGTCCTGCTGGGTCTGCCAGCCACCACCTTACAGAGAGCCCTCTCTGTCCTCAGTTCCTCCCCTCCTACTGGTCTGGATGAATGAGTCTTCTTTAACTCTTTGGTTGTCAGGCTCCCATATAGTTCAATTTTCTGTCAGTTCTGGTTGTTTTTTGTTTTTAAATTGTTGTCCTTCTTTTGGTTGTGTGAGGAGGCACAGTGTGTCTACCTATGCCTCCATCTTGGCCGGAAGTCCACATAGTTCTTATGTAAATGAATGTGCAGATGTGGCTTGCCACATCTTCCTCCAGCCTTATAAGAGGATGATGTCATGGAGGCTCAGAGGTCCTGCAGTGTTACTGATTCTTGACCTCTCTGCTACCCTGGTTGAATATGAAGTCCTCGATGCCTGGGATCATGTCTTTTTTATCTTCTATATAGACTAACCCAGGGAAGGTGTCTGCTATCAATTAGAATGCTTGTATCTGCCCCCTTGAATTCACATGTTGGAATCTTAACCCCCAAGGATGGTATTAAGAGGTAGGGCCTTTGGGAGGTGCTTAGGTCATGAGGGTGGAGCCCTCATAAATGTGATTAGTGCCCTTAGAAAAGGGGCCTCAGAGAGATCCCTTGCCCCTTCAGCCATGTGAGGAAACAGCAAAAACACATGCAGTAAATGGGCTCTCACCAGACACTGGATCTACTGCCACCGTGATCTTGGAATTCTCAGCCTCTGAACTGTGAGAAATAATTTGTTGTTTGTAGACCACCCACATTATGTTATTTTTGTTATAGCAACCTGAATGTATTAAGACAGTGTCATGGAAAGTTTGAAAGGATTGGTCTAAGCATTCTGAATCCAGGGAATGGTATTTTGCAGTGAATCCTAGATAGCTCATAGAACTTCACCATGTCCTGGAGGAATCATTTCTCTACATTGTTTACCTCCATTCACTTTTGTTTAGTATCCTCACTTAAGGATATGTTTATTGATTTTAGAGAGAGAGAAAGGGAGAAAGAGAAAGAAACATCAGTGTGGGAGAGAAACATCAATTGATTACTTCCTGCACACACCCCGACTGAGTGTTGAACTTGCAGCCTAGGCATGTGCCCTAACTGGGAATTGAATCCAAAACCTTCTGGTGCACAAGACAATGTTCCAATCAACTGAGCCAACTGGGCAGGGATACCTCTATTCACTTTCAATCCATACTCTCCAAGAAACCTCCTGATTTACCTTTGTTTACAAGGGGTCAAAAACCCTGTCTTCTGGTCTCTACAAAGAACTTCTCATTGCTCCCTGTATAAATCACTAACAACACTGGCTTACATTTATTGAGCACTTACTTTATGCCAACTACATTACATATATTACCTACATATGTAAGGTATTACATAATCTAAGTAAACCTCAGAAGAAACGGAGAGGGAGGATTCTAACTCCCTTGCTTTATTCCCTGATAGGCAGACAAGATGGTTGTGGCCCAGGCGTGCTTCTGATCAGTTTAACATCCCAGAAGAGAGAATGCCATTCCTCATAGCTCCCAGGGAAAAGTTCTATGTAAGTCTCTGATTGGTCCATCTGGAGTCATGTGCTCATCCCTGACCCAATACTGTGGGCAGGACAGAAGGAAAGAGTACATGACCAGGCCTTGGTCAGACACTAAGTAGTTCCACAGAAAAGAGGGTTTCTGTGGCAAGAAGCAGGAAAAAGGAGTAGTGAGCAGAAAAACTATAGAAGTCTGTAGTAATATAAATACTGATGTGACTACATCTCTGGCATTTTCAATTAATTAGGCCAATAAATTCTCCTTTTTATTTAAGTCAATTTGAGTTGAATTTCCTGTTTGTTGCACCTGAAAAAAACACTACCTAATTCATATACACATTTTTCCTCTCTTTCCACTGGAGTGCAAGCTCCATGAGACTAGATATCAAGTCTCTTATTCACCCATGTAGTCCCTTTGCCCAAAACAGTGCCTGACACCATAGTAGGTACTCAGTAAATACTTGCAGTGTTTGTAATTATCCATTTAACATCTGACCATCAATCTCACCAGGGGCATTTCCATGTAGCATAGTGTTTTGTTGTTTTTTAAATTCACCTGTGTATCCCCCGGACTCTAATATATATCTCACACATAATGGGCTCTCAGAATATATTGAAGAATAAACAAATATATAAATATCTCTCCTGTGGGACTCTAAGAAACAGGAAGGTAGAGGCTAAAGGGGTCCAGAACAGGACTCCACAAGATGTGCCACTTTGGCATGTGGATTATTTCCACCTGAAGGCAATCAAGACCCTGAACACTCAGGGAAAACTTCTGCCCCTCCTTTAACTATCTAGAATAATATAAATTGCTCATGGTAAGAATTATCACCAGAAATAATTTTTTGTGACCTATCTATAGGGCAGGGCAAACTACTTATTACAGAACTTCTGTTCTACTTAACATCCTGGGAATGACCTCCTCCCCTCTGAAAATCCAGAGCACCTTACCTCTTTCCTGAGCCCAGAATGCCATATACACCTCATTTGACCTTTGTGTCCCTGAACCTCTCATGTATGTGTGGTCTCTTACTCTCTCAAGTATGCACAGTTCCCATATGTATGTGTGAAATTAAATTTGATTATTTTCTCTTGTTAATTTGTCTCATGTCGATTAATTATTAGACCAGCTAGAAGAACCTAGAAGGGTAAATTAAAACTTCTTCCTCCCCCACAGGCCATGAATGTTTTTTAAAAAATTATTTATTGATTTGAGAGAGAGAGAAAGAAACATCATTTTGTTGTTCCATTTATTTATGCATTCGTTGGTTGGTTCTTGTATGCGGATCAAACCTGCAACATTGGTCTATCAGGACAACACTCTAACCAACTGAGCTACCCGGCCAGGGCATGCATGTTTTGATAGCAATTGTATCTTTAGAATCTAGCATTGTCTGACATAGAAAACCACTTCCCTCTCAATTATTGGTTGAATGGTAAACTAAATGAATTAATAAATGTTAAGGATGCATAATGTTAGTGTCAGTGGTGTTTGCAGCAGCTTCTGAAGTGAAAACCTATGACTTTGTGCAGTCTGTAGAGATTCACATAGCCACCATTTTGTTCTGTAGAGACCCCGTCAGGGACAGATTTTAACACTTGTTTAAGCCACTGATTAATGGAGAAGGCTTTAGGGCTTCAGGCAGTCCTCCCCATCCCCCAGCAAGGCTAGGTCAACATCAATGGTTCTGGCTTGTTCCCCTCAAGTGCTCTTAACTGTTGTTAGCTATAGAAGGCAGGTTCATTCTGTTACCATGGAAACTGCAGCTGCTGTGGGGAAGGGGAGGGAAGTTGAGGAATGGGCAGAGACTGGAATTTTCCAGCTCTGCAGGCAGACTTTGTATGGAATCAAAAGACCAGACCATCACACAGTTCTCAACAAATATTTTTGGGGTAACTCAGTGAAAATGTGGAAACCTGAACAAGTGACCTCCTCTCTCTGAGCCTCTTTCCTCATTTGAAAAATAAAAATAATAATTATCCTACTGCATAGGAGGTTTCAATTAAGATAATGTAAATATAATCCTTGGCACAGGGCTAGGTACTTTATGAATCAAAATCTCTCAAGTGTGGTCTTTACTCCTGTTTCAAATTGTTTGGAGGTACTTATTTATGAATTCCAGGTATCGTTTTTCCCCATTCTCCAGTTCTCTTTCTAAGAGGAATGAACTCATCTTTCCTCCCCACCTGAAATACATTGCCTTCTGGCTAGGGTGCCAGATAAAATATAGAAAACCCAGTATGCCCCAATGGGACATACTAATGCTAAAAAATTGTTAATCTGAAATTCAAATTTAACTGGGTTATCCTGTTTGTTTGTTTTTTTACTTGCTAAATCTGTCAATCTTACGACTCACACTAGGCTACTTTGTGACAAATGAAAAGTTGGTTTATCAGATAATCTAGCAGATGACTGATTTTAATAGTAATTCTAATTCTGGACACAGTATTCCCTTAAAAAGACTTCATTTAGTCATTCAGCTGAAAAATATTCATGGATCGTCCATTCTGTGCCAGGCACCTTTACAGGCACAGTGGATATTTGCCTGCCCTCTCAGCACCTGCTTTCATGCTGGTCATAGAATCATGTATCTTTTCCCTAGAACATAATAAAATCTATTTAAAATATGACCTAGAATTCTGCAACTGAAATTTATTTTTTTTAACATGGGGAAAGCCAATCCAACAATTTTAATGAGCTCTATTTCCTAAAATTTTAACAAATTTTCCCGTTTTCATACAGTATTGAAAACAAAAGGCGGCATTTTCCCATTTCCCCAAGAAAATATAAAGATGATCTCTATAAGGATAAACGTTGTAAAGCCTGAAGCTCAATCGATTATGTTGGAAACTCTCAAAGGGAATAAAGGTTTGATCTGAGCGGTTAGAACATTTACTGTAATGTAACAAAAGAGACGGCCATCTTAATATTTAATGATTTAAAAGAACTTCCCAGTCTATGTGAAGAGTACAGCCTAAGAACAAATCACATTTCTGAACGCATTTTATTACACATATGTGTATACTTTGCAATCCTCAGGTGTTTGCGTGAAATATTCTCTCAGTAAATCCTTCAAGTGAGACTTATTTTTAAAGAATTAGCTCTTCCAGCCCTGATCAGGATGGCTCAGTTGATTGGGCATCTTCCCAAGGTCCCCGTTCCATTTCCAGTCAGGGCGCACGCCCTGGCTGCGGCTGGGCCCGTTGGGGTGCGCGCAGGAGGTGATTGATGTTTCTCTCCCTCTTTCACCGTCCCTTCCCCTCTCTCTAAAGAAAATGAAATCGAGAAGAGGTGGAACAGGAATGGGAATAGGAATAAGAATAATAAAAGAATTAGCTCTTCTAGCGTCCACAACTTTCCCCCACGTTGTTATCTGTTTCCGGTTCCAGCTGTGCGCTACCTGAGAGCCTGGGTTCACCTCGTGCTACGGACAATTTCCCAGGAGCCCTTGCGCAGGGGCTTCGCACAGCGCTCGCAAGAGCTAAGTACATGCTCGCTGACCACGAAATGCCTGTCCTCCTCCGTGACTGAGGCCTGGCTCGGAGAGTTGAGACTCTAGCTCCGTACTAAATGGAAGCCATGGTTCTACCGACAATTCTTTAAAGAGAGATGGAATGACTACGTAGTTCACAGCTGTGGGCGAATCCGGGGTACTGGCGTGGGCGCATGCGCAGACCACCTCAGGGCGCCAGCACCATCTTGGGCCTTCACGGGAGGCAACAGGTTTCAGGCTCAGCGGCATCTGGGTTTCTGTGTGGCGTCAACACGCAGGGCAGGGCCTCCTCGGAGCAAGAGACAAGGCCTTTCTCGCTCTTTTGGAGACTTTTCCGGCGACCTATAGACTGCAGTCCTGGTGTCCCCATTGGGCTTCATAGGCCTCGCACTGGGTCCGGCTGGTCAGAAGTCGGGCATTCGCTGTTGACCTCACAATCTGGCTTCCCTCACCGTCTCCCGGCTGTGGGGCTGCTTCTCGGCCAAACCCACGAAAGACCTCCAGCCTCGCTGCCGGCGTCTTTTAAAAACTGAGAAGAATCAGAAACTTCCAGGAATAGCTGCTAAAGTCCGGGGTTGCCCACTAGTATTTACTCTTGAGTTTGGAATTACTGTTGATTGAATGGTGAGACGAGAAAGCGGTGAGACGTGAAGCACTGTGTCTAGGAAATGACCAGTTATTGGACTAACCGGTCTCCCTTGACGCGTAATTTTACATATGCTAAAACTTAAACCATCGTGAAGGTCCAACTCAGCGTTTCTTAGCCAATTTGTACAGCCCTCACCGCCATCTGGTTTTGGAATGTTTTCGTCACCCCTCCATAATTCCCTCAAGCCCATTTGCAGTTGTGATGGTTCCCAACCCCAAGCTACCACCACTTAAGATTTTTTTTTAATTTATTGATTAATAGGTTAAGCGCTGTGTCAGTCCCCCCGACAGTGGACTTTTCATTTGGGTGGCATCGGTGCATCACACTGGCAGTAACAAGGTTAAAAAATAAATGTTGTAATTTTAATGAAGTTTTGCATTGGCTGCACCATTGTAAGCCTGTTTATACTCTAACTAAACATGCATTGGGTGGTTGCTGGCCTGCCACCTAAACGGAAAGCCCAGTAAAATCGGCTCTGCACTTAATGTGTTAAAAACAAAAATTTTAAAAGTCCTGGCTGGTGTGGCTCAGTGGATTGAGTGCTGGCCTGTGAACTGAAGGGTTGCAGGTTCCATTCCTGTTCAGGGCACATGCCTGGGTTGCAGGCCAGGTTCCTGGATGGAATGGGGTGGGGTGGGGTGGGGTGGGGTGGGGGGGTGGGTTGGGGGGGCAACCAGTTGATGTCTCTCTCATACATAGATGTTTCTCTCCCTCTCTCCCTATCTCTCAAAAATAAATAATTTTTTTTAATTTAAAAAGAAATTTAAATCCTCACCTGAGGATAGGTTTATTGATTTTAGGGAGAGAGGAAGGGCAAGAAAGAAAGGAAAACATGGATTGGTTGCCTCCTGTACTGGTGGAGGATTGAACCTGCAACCTGGATATGTGCCCTGGCTAGAGAAAAACCCATAATTTTGGTATATCCAGGTGATGTTTTAACCAACTAAGCTACCTGGCCAGGGCATTGCTAATCTGTTTTATATTCCCTTTAGAGTTTCCTTTTCTGGATATTTCATGAAAATGGACTGGTAAAATATGTGATATTTTGTGGCTGGATTCTTACAGTTAGCATCATGCTTTTGAGGTTCATGCATGTTGTGGCATTTTTACCAGAAGTTGGGTCTCACCTCCTTTGAAGGATGATAGTTTGGGTTCAGAACTTCTCTACTGGGTGTTTGCATGAATTGTGAAGACTGTGGACTATGTTCTGGAGGAATGCTTTGGCTCAGTTTTGCCAGTTTCTGTTTTCCCTGGATCTAGCATGTTGAATTAGGATTTTCAGATTTATTAGCATAGAATCATAGGGAGTCTGTTAAGGAGGATGACTTTGTTTACTGCCTGGCTTCAGGCTTTGGATTCAGGTCCTCACACTTGCTGGTTGTAAGACTTTGGACAAGTCTTCAATTTTTCTTTCTCAGTTTCCACGGGATCATTGTTGCTAGGTTAGATGAGTTACTGCATGGAAAGTCTTAGAATAGTGCCTGGCACACAGTCCAGCTAAAAAATGTTAGGTATCATTAAGTTACAGGGATTCTTTCTTGAGGGGAGATAGGATGATGGGTTAGGAGATGGATGCTATTGCATCCCACTGGGCTAGGGTATAAAATTTGTTGAGAAGCCTGTTTTTTTTTCTTTTTCTTTGTTTGTTTCTTTTTGGGGGGCTTCACGTCAGTTTGTGGCACATAATTATTTGCTCCCTGGGACTTGGTAGGAAGTTTATAACCCCCACCCCAAGATTATTTTGATAGTTTTGATACTTTACATTTTCTCAGGAAATTATGCATTTCCTTAATATTTGCAGATTCATTAGGTTAAAATTAAATGGTGTGTTGTTAAGAATCTAGTCTCTGAGGGCAGAAACAAGGGTTAAGGGCCTGAGCTCTTACCAACTTTGCTTTGAGCAGTGTGCTCAACCTCCTGAGGCCCCAATTTCATGCACAGAATTGGGTGCTGATTATTTTCCGTGGTTGTCAAGAGGACTAAATGGAAATCTTTTACTTAGTACAGCACCTGGCAGCATAGGGGAAGTTCCATAACTCTCAGCTGTTATTTTCATTATGTAGAGTTCTTGCCAATTAAAACAGCTTAGGGATTGTAAACGTCTGTGAGCCAGTTAACTAAAAGGAACCGGGAAGCCCTCCACTGTTTTCTAGGCTTTGGAACACATTGTAGAACAGAGAAATTATTTGTTCCTGGAAAGTGGGAAGGAAGTTTCCATTCCTACTCCAGTCACCCTTTAGAGCAATGCTTTTTCTTGCTTTTGGGGGGTACTTTAAAAAAAAAGATTTGATTTCTTTATTTTCACAAAGGGGGAAAGGGAGGGAGAAAGAGAGGGAGAGACATATTGATGGGCATGGGGACCTGGCCTGAGCCAGGCATGTGCCCTGACTGGGAATAGAACCCATAACCTTTCAGTTCATAGTCCAGTGCTCAATCCACTGAGCCACACCAGCCAGGGCAGTGGGTTACTTTTTATGTACTCCTCCTCCACTTCACTAAGCATTTTAAATTTAATACTGAATAATGTGTCAGTAAACCTTTTCTGTAAAGGACCAAAGAGTAAATATTTCAGGCTTTGTGGGATATATGGCATCTGTAGAAATTACTCAGCTGTTATAATGTGAAAGCAGTATGGATAGTATGTGAATAAGGGTGTGATTTGTCCAATGAAACTTTATTTATAGACACTGAAATGGCTTTCATGTAATTTTTGTGTGCCATGAATATATTTTTTTTATTTTTTTCAATTATTTAACCACTTTTAATTTAACTGTTTTGTATGTGGACTGTACAGAAATAGACAGCAGGCTGGGTTTGGCCTGCAGGCTGTAGTGTGCTGGCCTCTATTATGGAATTTCATGACATAGTTCTAGCAGTATGATGTAGAATCAGAAAACTTTGTTCTGAAATGCATTAATTGGATGTATTTGGGCAGGTTTCCCAGCACTCTGAGCCTCATGTCCTTCATCTAGCAAACAGACATTATATTAACATACCTCCCTCCTCAGCTTCTTAGTTTGAGATAATACATGTGAAAGGTCATACATGCCGTTAGGAGTCTGGTGAATTATGTACGAGCTATCTCAGTCCCTTTTTGAGAGTTAGTCAAATAGAATTAAGTGCTAGAGGGTGGAAATACAGGACCTGGGTTTAAATCCTGGACACTTATTAGCCATGTGACTTTGGGCTGGCCATCCAACTTCTCTCTGCCTCCCTTTCCTCATCCCTAAAATAGGGATTATAATAGTACCTACTTCAGACAGTTGTCTTGAAGATTAAATAAGCTAACACCTTGTGAATTGCTTAGAAAAATATTTGGCATATATAAGTTCTTAATATTAGCTATTATTATTTCACAATATGATATATTTGGGGTTGAAACCTCTGTACCATACTATTAAAATGAAAGACTTTTGTCCCTTTGCTGAAGTGGTACAATTTATAAAGCAAAGGAATTATTTGTTCCTTGGAAGTGTGAAGAAAATTGCCTGTAAATGGCAAGGGCTTAGAGCACTTCTTGAAGAAAGCACTCCCTTGACATTCGCTAAGTTTTTATTATCTGACTTCCTTTCAAGAATGATCCATTTCATTATGGCTTTCAAATTTAATAGCCTAGAAATTTACCCAGTGGTGGTTGAGAGCTCAGGTGTCTGACAGATTTGGGTTTGATTCCTGACTTACCACCTACTGGCATGTAACCTGGGACAAGACACTAACCTCTCTAGGCTCATCTCTGATCTATAAAACTTGGATAATAATAGCATCTACTCATAGAGTTGTTATGAGGATCAAACATAATGCACATAAAGTGCTTGGTGCCAGGCCTGGCTGGTTGTAAAAGTTTAATAAATGAAAGCTATTTTATTATCCTCTAGGGCACTCTTAAAGTAAGACCCATTTGAGATTGAAAACCATTTGCTATGTTCTTATACATAGACAGCCTTCCTTCTTATTCTAGCTTTGGAATGCTTGTAGTTTTATAGGAATTAGTTGTCCTTAGGAGATTGCCGTCATGAGCCCATGAGTCATCAGTTTATGTTTTCTCAAAAAAGGGAGCCCTTAAAGATTTTAATTGTATTTGTATAGAATTGTGTTGGGAAGTACACAGTAAACAATGTAGACAGAAAGACTACCTTTAAATCGTGGCTTTCTCAGCCAGTTAGATTGTGACCTTGAGTAGATGACATCTCTGAGCTGCAGGTTTCTCATGTATAAAACCAGCATATTAGTTACATTTTCATCAGATTATTGGGAGAACTCACCAGATATAGATACATATATTTTTAATGACAACTTTATCCGGATATAATTCATATATGATACTGTTCCCTCATTTACAGTATACAGGTGATTAGTACATTTACAGAGTTGTGTAACCACCACCACAATCAATTTTGAAAATTTCCTTTATCCTAAAAATAAACCCTCACTCTCCATTTCCCTCTCCCCATACCCCAAGGCAACCATTAATCCACTTCCTGTCTCTACAAGTTTTGCCTATTCTGAACATTTTGTGTAAGTGGAATCATATAATATGTGGGCTTTTATGACCGGCTCCTTTCACTTAGCATAATGTTTTGAAAGTTCACCATTGCTGTAGTGTGTGTCAGTGCTTCATTCTTTTTCATTGCCAAATATTCTGTTGTATACACAGACCACATTTGGTTTATCCATTTATCAACTGATGGGCATTTCCTCTCTTTGGCTATTGTGATAATGCTGCTGTGAACATTCATATGCTAGTTTGTATGTGGGCATATGTTTTCATTTCACCTAGAAGTGGGATTGCTGGATCCTGTGGTAACTCTGTTTAACCCTTCGAAGAACTGCCAGACTATTTTCCAAGTGGACCCCAGGTTGTATGTTTTTTGTTTTTTAATCCTCACCTGAGGACATTTTTTTTTTCATTGCTTTTAGAGATCGATGAAGGGAGAGAGAAACAATTGATATGAGAGAGAAGCGTCAATTGGCCACCTTCTCCTATGTGCCTCCACTGGGGATGGAACCTACAACCCAGGCATGTGCCCTGGCCAGAAATTGAACCTGCAACCAAGAGGTTGTGGGACCATGCTCCAACCACCTGAGCCATAATGGCCAGGGCTGAACCCAGATTGTTTTTAAAGTACTTAACCCAGTGTTTGACACAGAGCAAGTGCCTCACACAACATAGGTGTTCCAGTAACACACATGCGTTGTAAGAAATATGTTCTTGGAAGTCATTCTTCAAACTTAGTTAAATGAATTGGCAAGCCTTCTGTCTTTTCATGCCCTGGAACAGTTTGTGCAGATTAATTTACCCCCCTTGGGCATTTGAAGGACACTTCTAGTCCAACTGAAATTTCAAGTAATTTCTGCTTCCCTAGGAAAGGTTTTCTAATTTGTTAGTATAGAATTTTGTAGCATAGTTGAAGAGTCTGACCTCTGGAGTCATTTACTAGGTAGCCAAGTAGGTAGTAAGTTTGAGTGCGATCCCATGAACTTCAGTTTGCTTATGGGTAAAACCAGGCATGAGGACACCTTTTCAGGTATTGTAAGGATAAACTGCAAATACTTGTGATACTTGATGCATTATCTAGCACACAGAAAGTACTGAAATACTAGTTATTAAGCTCATAGAGCTTGTGCACTTGAAACCCCCTGTGCTAGGTTATTGAGACATACTGGAGCGTCTTAACACAGGAATTCTCCATAAGATTTTTTCTAATTTTTCTTCTTATTCCTTTGGTAGTCAGTTTTGGTCATTTTCTTTTCCTTGAAAATGTTCCTTTTCATTAAAATTTTCATATGTTTAGTCTAAAATCTTATTTAATGTTAACATATTTGCTTTAACTTTTAATAGGTAATACATTTGTGTGGTTCAAAATTTAGAAAGGAGAAGAGGGTATACAGTGAAAACTTCCTTCCCAAACTCATCTCCCAGCCACCAGTTTCCCTCCCTGTGGGTAACCAGTGTCACTACTCTTGTGGATAATCTTTCTACAGTTATTCCATGCCTAGAATAACAATAAATAAAAATAAAAGGAAATAAATAAAGTTATTCCATGCCTACTGAAGCAAATATGCATATATGCATGTTTCCCTTTTTCTTTCACAAATGAAATGTACATTGTTCAGTGTTTAGCACCTTGGCTCTTCACTTAACAATGTTATCTTGGAGATCATTCCATAGATATATATGTATTTTTTTAATTTTTAAAAATATGTTTATTGCTTTTAGAAACATCAATGTGAGATAAAAACATCAATTGCTTGCTTTCCCCAACCCCCCCTGCCCAGTATGTACCCTGATCAGGGACTGAATCCACAACCTTCTGATGCATGGGAGGATACTC
This sequence comes from Micronycteris hirsuta, assembly GCA_004026765.1. Lineage (NCBI taxonomy): Eukaryota > Metazoa > Chordata > Mammalia > Chiroptera > Phyllostomidae > Micronycteris > Micronycteris hirsuta. Next base: position 47,202 of record PVJI01006449.1, on the reverse strand, counting down.
CAACCACACTGGCTAGGGCTCAGAAGATATTTCTTATTCTTTCATATGACTGTGGAATTTTCAATTATATGGAATTTGTAAAATCTGTTTTTGTAAGAGCATCCAGGAACTCTCTTATCTCCAGCTGTTTTTCTGCTTTAGATTCATGTTTGACAGTTTATCTTCATGAGCTTTAGAGTTATCTCCTCCATGAGCCTTTGATAAAAGCAAGCAGATAAGAAGGGTGTTTTCTCGGGCCCCATGAGCTGCCTCCTGGAAGCCAAATCTCCTTTCCTTATCTCTGTAGTCACAGCCTGAGCTGTTGACATTGTGTTTGCAATCACACCATTTTCAGTGACTTAAGTGAGATTTGAGTGCTGGTCACCCCTAGGAGGAACTGTTAATAGAGGTGGTTTGTCAGGGATCTGCAGTCCTTAAATGGCCTACAGGGCCCTGCAAGGTCTCTCTCCAGCCTTTGTCTTATGCCAACCTGTATTCTAGCTCCTGGCTCTCCATATTCCTCTGCCCTCACTGTTAAGTGGGCAGGGAATGCCCTTGTTCAGTACCTGGTCCATTTCAGAGACTCTTTCTGTGCAGGCTTATAGCACAGTCTGTCTTCATCACATTGACCTCAACTCACATGATTTATTTGTATGGTTATTTGATTGGCATCATCCATGGACTTTATGGCCCGTGAAGGTAGAGACTGAGTCTCCTTTGTTTATCATTGTATCCCTAGTATCTGGATGTATTGTAGTTGATACTCAATACCTATTTATTGAATGGTCGAATACATGAACATCTGCCATTTTGCCAGTTCAGGATTAAAGCTTTGCGGCTGGTAAACTAATGTGAAAAAAACCGTATGTGAATAACTCTGCATTTTCTAAAAAAGTATTTTGATTAACATGTGATGACTTGACTTCTGAATGTTTTCGCTTCCTATGAGAGAGGGTGCTCATGGACATGGACATGTGAGCAGAACACTGAGCAGGGGAGCCCTCTCCCAGCATCCAGGAACTCTCGCTTTCTGAACCTTAACACTGACTGCCAAATGTTCAACATAGTTCCCTATAATAATATCTGGTTTGTGACAGAGTTGTCCTTTGCTTATCTATAATCTTATATGTAATTAATTGCTTTTTGGGACTGTTCTTTTAATATTTGAATTTAGGAGCAGTTTTGGTGAAAGAGTTGGTTGTCTTTAATATGAATGTTTGGTTTTCTGTTGTCCTGAAATCCCTTGAGAGGGATAAAAGTAAGTTCACCCTTAAGGAAAATTGGTTAGATTTGAAAATACCGAGAAACTATAGACAAATCTGTATATTAAGATATTTACCTTTGCAGCACTGAATGTATTTGCAAGAGTCCTAAATACTGAAGAACTGATTTCTTTATTTTGTAAAACAGTGTTTATTTTATTAACTTTTTAAAATCCTCACCCGAAGGTATGTTTATTGGTGAGAAAGAGAGAGAGAGAAAAGAAAAATCAATGTGAGAGAGAAGCATCAATCAGTTGCTTCCTGTTTGCACCCCAACTGGGGATCAGACCTGCAACCTTTTTTGGTGTATGGGACAATGCTCCAACCAACTGAGCCACCAGGCCAGGGCAAAGTAGTGTTTACTTTAAACTGACTATTCATATAACAAACCAGCTCTGTGCAAAGGACATCCAGAGTTAGAACTCTACTGGAGATCTTTCCAGAATCTCACTCAATGTCTCCACTTGCATACTTATAATCATCTCAAATGTAACATACCCAAAAGAGAGCTCTTGATTTGATGCTCTTTTCCTGCCCAAATCTGTTACTCAGAGACTCCCTGAATAACACTTCCATCTCTCTACCCAGTTGCCCAAACCAGAAGTGCACTGTCTTCCTTTGCAGCTGCCTCTCCACTGGTCTTCCTGCTTCTCGTCTGCCCTCTCTCCAGTCCCCCAGTTCTCCACACAGCATCATTAGTCATCTTATAGTAGATGATGTCAGACCTTATTAAAACTCTTTAGTGGCTCCCTATCACATTTAGAATTAAATTCAAGATTATTATCTTGGCCTCCAGTTTCAAAAGAGCTGGCTCTTGCATACCTGTACAATCTCATTTTATGTTCCTCAACGCTAGTTCTTGCTATTACCCAGTCATTCTGGCGTCTTTTCTATTTTTTTCTTTTATGATCTTTGTACATTGCTATTTTATCTTTCTAGAATGTTCTTTCCCTTGTTCTTCCCAGGACTGGCTCTTTCTCAAAATTTAGTCTTAGTTTCTTTTCCTCAGAGAAGCCTTTCCTGATTACTCTTTGTAACCACCATACAAGCACAGCCCTCATTTCAGCATATGTTTGTTTTTTTCTTCAGAGCCCTCACCACAAGTTTTTTTTTTATCCTCACCTGAGGACATTTTTTCATTGCTTTTAGAGAAAGAGAGGAAGGGGGAGAGAGACAGAGACAGAGAAACATCAAATGATTGCCTCCCATACGTGCCCCAACTAGGGATTGAACCTGCAACCTAGGTATGTGCCCTGACCAGGAATCAATCCACAATCTTTTGATGTATGAGACAATGCTCCAGCCAACTGACCCACCAGGCCAGGGCCCTCACCACAATTTTTGAAGGTTTATTTTGCCAACTTATTTTAGTGATCTTCCCAGCTAGACTGAAGCTGGAAGCTTCGGGCAGCAGCCATTTCAGTTTCATTCGCAATGAACTATGCCTAGCACTGGGCCTTATCTGTAGCAGGCATGCAAATATTTGTTGAAAGAATGGATGAATAAGCATTTATTGAGAGCCTTCTGTGCCTTAAGCTCTGAGCTAATCCATGGGCTCATAATACCCAGATAGCCCAATTTATCACAAGGGAGGTTTTAACAAATGTCAAATAATAACATAGGGGCTATATCATTTGGCTATAATGCAATTTAATTAGAAATCTAAAATCAATTTTTTCAAAGAACTTGGAAATTTAAATACATTTCTAATGTTACTAAGAGGAAATCTAATGGAAACAACATAATATAGTCTGAACAACAATGGAATATATGGAATGTGATTCAATTGGTACTTGGAGCAAAGGCTATAGCCTTAAATATATCCGCTAAAAATGAAGAAATATTAAAAGTTAATGAGCTAAATATACAACTCAAGATGCTAGGCAAAGAAATCCAAATAAGTAGAAGGATGCAAATAATAAACAATTAAATGGAAAAGAAGAAAGAATGGTCCAAAAAGCAAAGGTCACTTTAAAAGACACAAAATTGTCACATCTTTAGCAAAAGTAATGAAGAAAACAAGAATAGAGTAAATTATATTAATAGATAAGAGAACATAATTACTAATGAAGAAGAAATTAAAAATCAAAAGAATACTATGACTAATTACATGCTAATAAATTTCAGTGAAATTGTTCTTTAAAAATATAAATGACTGAAGTTGACTCAAGACAAAGCAGAAATATAAGTCCAAAATTAAGGAAACTAAGTCCAAAATATTCCATGCAAAAAGACATCAGATTTAGATAATTTTACAGTGAACTACACTAAATTTTAAAACAGAGATTCTTTTTGTTGTTGTTGTTGTTGTTAACTGTTGTGGAAAATATAAGCAGTAAACGAGCAATCCAAATCATTTTATGAGACTAGTTCTGTATAACCTTGATACTGAAACCAGACAAGCATATTATAATAAAGAACTTAGATGTAAAAAACAGATGCAAAATGTAACCCAGTAGTATCCAACTGCATGTGTGTGGAAATCAGACCCTCATAATCTCAATCAAGTAAGGTTGAGGAATGTGAACATATTTTAACAACACAGCATTTGCTTTAATTCCCTGTGTTAACAGATTATATAAAATAATAAAGTGTAATTTTCCCAATAGATGTAGAAAAGACATTTATAAAATTAACTTATAAAATTTTAGAAAACTGTAACTTAAGGGGATTTCCTTAACCCCAATAAAGAGGCTCTACAAAAAAGCTTGTTGTGAACCTTTTTACTTGGTGGTGAACAATAAGTATCTTCTTCATTTGTTTGTTTGTTTCTTTCTTTCTTTCTTTCCTTCTTTCTTTTAAATTCTCTTGAATGAAGCCCTGGCTGGTGTAGCTCAGTGGATTGAGCGCGGGCTGGGAAGCAGACGGTTCCGGTTCGATTCCCAGTCAGGGCACGTGCCTGGGTTGCCAGCCGGGTCCCCTATGAGGGCCATGTGAGAGGCAACCATACATTGCTGTTTCTCTCCCTCTCTGTCTCCCTCCCTTCTCCTCTCTCTAAAAATAAATAAAATCTTTTTAAAAAATTATCTTGAATGATACATTGAAATTATTTTCTATTTTATAATTTTGGGCTGCTTCATAAGGTAATCTGTTATGCAGTATTGGATCTTTTTTGCCTATCTTCCATAGATATCAATTTCTCTCTAATTAACTTTTTCATTTCCATTTCCTTTTGCTTACTTTTCTCAGTCTTCCCCCTTGTCTTTCACTGTGTTTTTGTCAGTGTCTTTATTCCTTTGTGACACTTCTGATTTGCTTTCATTTTCTGAAGATTTTTAAAAAGATTTTATTTATTTACTTTTTAGAGAGAGGGGAAGGGAGTGATAAAAAGAGGGAGAGAAACATCAATGTGTGAGAGATACATTGATTGGTTGCCTCTTGCATGCCCCCAACTGGGGAACCTGGCAGCAACCCAGGCATGTGTCCTGACTGAGGATTGAACCTTGTGAGCTTTTGGTTCACAGGCTGGCACTCAATCCACTTGAGACTTACTCCATATTACCCCAGAGATCCTAGCCAATGCATTAACATGATGAAATGAAATATGATTGTCAAATCAAGTAAAAAACTGTCAGTAATAAAGATATTAGCATTTTTTAAAATCCAGGAAAATCTGTGAACAAACTATTAGAATTAAGACAAGAGGCCAACAAGTTCATTGGATACAAAATCAACATTTAAAAATCAATAGCAGATCATTCTCAAAATCTCATTACCTGAGATATATCACGAGAGAATATTAGACAAACTCAAACTGAAAGACATTCTACAAAATACTATACTAGTACTCCTTAAACTGCTGAAGGCATGGAAAACAAGGAAATACTGAGAAGCTGTCACATCCCAGAGTTGCCTAAGGAGTTGTACCAACCACAGGTAATGCGGTATCCCAGTATCCCAGGATGGAAGGAGGGCATTTATAGAAAAATGGGTGAAATCCAAAGAGTCTGAGTTCAACCAGTAGTTTTAAACCGATGTTAATGTCTTCATTTTGACAATATACCAAGGTTATGTAATGATGTTAACAGGAAGCTGAGTAAGGAATCTTTGTCAAATCTTCACAACTTTTCTGTAATCTACTGTTACTCCAAAATTTTTTAAAAAAACTTGTACCTCTGTACAAGTTTAATCCGAAAATAACCTATTAGATAATAAGAAAAAAAAAGTCTTCTTAAAGTCAAATATGACTACTGGAGGGAAGGTTTTGGGGCGGAAGCAGGAGGTTTAAGTGAGTAGGTGATCAGTTATGTCGTGCTGAGGGAAAACATGGAACAAATCTGGGATGTGGCTGCAAGGTAGAGTCAGTAGGACTTGCTGATGAATTAGTTATTGGTGGTAGGCAAAAGAGGAATCAAGAACAATTGCGAGCTTTTTGGCTACCGCAATGGTGCTATTTCCAGAAATGGGGAATAGGGAAATTATAGTTTTAAATGCTTTGAGTTGACAGGTGGAGGAGCCATCTGTTAAGCAGACAATTTGGATGTATGAGATTGGGCTTCTGTGGAGAGTCTGGTGGCAGAGGATAGAAATTTGAGAGCCAGTGTTGTGTAGGTGGTATTTGAACCATGCAACCAGGTGAGATTGCTGTCTAGGGAGTGGATGTTGATAGAGAAGTCTAGTGACTGAGTTTCCAGCATTTAGAGGTCAGCTAAGATGACAGGGCAGAGGTGGTGAACATGGAGGGGAACCAGGACTGTGTTGTATTACCGAAAATAAGATAGCATGGGTTTGTGTTATTGTTTGTTTGCTTTAATGAAGATGTTGAATGTTACTGAAAGATCAAGGTGAGATTAAGAATACATTTCTCCAGCCTCATAGAGAGTTGTTGAAATTGACAAGTGTGGGTGGAATAGTGGCCCGTATGGAGAGAAGGTACAGTAAGGCTGTTGAGTCAGTGACAGAAGACTACTCTATCAAGATTTTTATTTGGGGGTGGGGGTAGTGCTGAGAAAAAGGGATAGGAGCTAGAGGAGCCCTTAAAGCATGTGGTATATGATGGGAATGAATGATCCAGGATCCATAGAGAACTCTGCAGATAGAGAACTTTGAAAAAAAGAGGGAGTGGTGTCTACAGTGTCTTCAAATCACCTCCAAGACCATAGACATTAGTTAGTATCACATGGGGAGTTCTAAACAAACACCTCTGGGGACCCTGGGCATCCACAGTGATTAACAGCTCCCCAGGTTACCCGGATATGTAGCCAGAGTTGAAAACTTCTGACCTAAGGGGAGTGCCACATTCACTTTTAGGGGTGCCTTTAAGATTTCTGTGGCACTGCTGGGTGAGAAGAGACTGTTGAAGGCTTGAGTTTAAAACACCACTCCTCCCCAAGCCAGGAGCTTCTTAATGTAGCAAGAAACTACTGATTTATATTTATACTTACTAAGTATAAATTTTATTTTATACTTAAAACTTACTAAATATAAATTGTAATTTGAGGTATAATGTTCTATGTGCTCTTAAGTAACCTGCTTTTTGTAATTAACTGTATCTTATGAATTTTTCCTTTAAAGTTAAAATCATACATTTTTATTGGCCACATAAAATTTCAATGTATGAATTTACGAGAATACAATTTAATTCTGCTGCAGAGTACATTTTTCTAGTAAAAATGTCCCATGAATACGCTTGCACATAATCTTTTGTACATCTCTACTTATTTCCTTTGCTGCAGTTCTTTGAGAGTGAATAATTGGATCAGAGTCTACATTAATGAGCTTTTTATAATTCATTGATTTACTACCAGAAAAGAATTACATATGTCTGGCAGGGACATTCAAACAGTATGGATTGGAGGAGGGAAAAACCGCTCCTTCATCCTCTTCCCCCGGTCCCTTTTCCCTACTTCTTGTATACTTTTCCAGAAGTTTTACCTGCATAGGTGTTCGTTCTTAACAAACAAATGAAAACACTTATTAGTTCATTTCTACAAACTTCATCAACTTGTATATTTCACTACTTCTATTATAGAGTCATTGGTCTTTATTAGGCAGCTCTACCTTGCCGTTGTCCTGAGTTAATAAGATTTCCTCATGTCACCTGCCAATCTTTTGCTGTGTCCTACAAGGCACTGCTGAGAGCGCGACGGAGAGGGTCTTGTGAACCGCACTTGCTGGGTTTCAGTTTAGAGTTTCTGCAAAAGTCTAGTCGGGATTTTTGTTCCTTGTCAGCCATTTGCATTTTCCTGTGAATTGCCAGTTTCCTCCTCTTTTACCCATTTTTTCTAGCTTCGTTTGGTCTTTATGTTACTGGTTTCCAAGAGCTCTTCATTTATTAATAAGCGAGCCTCGTGTCTTTTGTGTGTCCCAGGAGGAGAAGTCTCGTCTCCTGCACTCTTGTTTGTCTTTAGAATTCAACATACATGTTTTTGCCCATCGGACTTTTAATTTTTAGACAAATGTACGTTTTTTCCCCTCCTTGTTCAGCAGTTTCGCATTTTAGAGCCCTTAGTGGGCCTTTCTCCACGTTTCTCTGCCTTTTTTGCCTGGGGTCGTACACCGCCCCCACCCCTTTTTTCAGACCCCTCTTGGGGCCCCTCGCGTGGGCTCATTTGACGTCAACCTTGGGCTCTGGCGCCAAGTGGTCTCTACAGCAACTGTGTTCTGATTGGCAGGATTCGGGGGCATGTTTGGGAGGGGGCCCACTTAGGGTGGCGCGCGGCCGCTGATTGGCCCATGCCGGAGCCCCGCCTCTGCGGAGAGCTTCACAAGGAGTCGCAGGCAGTGGTCCTCCGCACACGCCCGGGAGCCGAAGGACCAGGTTGGAGTGGAGGAGCGGATATGTCCACCCTGGGCTGGTGGCGCCACCGGGCACCGGGGGCCATGTGGGTGTGCTAGCTAGTACGCGGGCTGCGCCTTGCTGGCCGTCGGACCCAGGGCTGTGCCTACGGTGCGGTGAGGTGAGTCCGGCCGCCCGCCAGTGCCTCCGTACCTAGTGGGCACGTTGGTCACACGCCGCAGGTACGGAACCCTCGGCGTCCTAGCGGGCTAGGGTCCTAGTGGGTGATCAGGGGCTGCCGCGCTTGCCGCAGCAGTGCTATTTTGCGCGGCCTGCAGCCCGATGGAGGTGACTGCAGAGTTGGAGGGCTGCTGGTCCGTCTTGCAGGAGTAGGGGACTGGGTAGTGATGGCCTTGGCGGCAGCGGGCTCCTATCACTGTCAGCCTACCGGGTTGGGCATTCAAGGGGTGGCCAGTCCCTAATGAGCATAGGTGGCACGGTCTCATCTGGGTCCACCTGTTTTTCTGGGCTGGATTTCGGGGCTGTAGAGCTGGACCCCCATCCCACGAGGTCCGTGGTTGACTACGATCTTGAGCTGCTCTGCATCCTTGCTGGGTTTGGGGCGGGGCCTGTTTTGCCGCAGTGGAAGTGGGCGGGGCTAAGGGTTCTAAGGGGAGGGGTTGAAAGCCGTCCTGCCTACGGAGTTATTTCTGTGGGCCAGGGAGCTCCGCCCTGATCCCTGTGGGCGGCTATGGTTTGCTGCACAGACGCTGTCCTGATTGGTTAACTGAATTGGGGCGGGATCGAAAGCTGTGGTCTCTGTGAGGCGCTTTGGGCTAAGATCTCGAGGAACCCCTCTTACCTTGGCGCCATCTTTGATGGGGGCGGTGGATGCTGCTTGCCGCGCAGGCGCAGTCTTGGTAAATTGGCCGCAGGGGGCGGGGCCAGGGGTTGCGGTGTCTTTGATGCCTGCAGTGGCCTGTGTCTTTGCAGTGATCCAAGGCTGTGGGGTCCTGCCTTTCTCGTCCCTTTTTTTCTGATCATCTGGCCACAGAGGCTTGCTGTGTCAGTACCACCCTGACTAGCATGGGGTATGAACTCTGAGATTGGGCCACAACTAGTGGCCTGATTGATCAGCTGGGTCCATGTGGCATCTGCGTGGGGTTGCCGTAGATATTCCCGCTGTGGAACTGTCAGTCCGGAGGGACAGGGCTACGGAGGCTCACCCTGTCGTCTTTTCAGGACTGTTTTCACCCTGGGATATATGTGGCTACATCTTTTGGTTGGGGGGGGGGGTGCGGGCACAGCCACGGTGTATTGTCCAGGCGCCCTGTCGGCTGGGCTGAGTGGGTAGAGTCGTTTTGGGGCTAACGCCCTGCTGAGCCCCTCCCACTGTGTAGCTATACGGAAGCCTGGCAGATATGGCAGCCAAGGCTTACTGCGCATGCACAAAACTGGTGAAGCTGCGGGGGTGTACCTGAGGGAGAGGCTGCTGAGCCCCGCCCACTCTGGCGCTATGTTGGTCAACTGATAGTAGCAGAGGCTTATTGCGCTGGTGCCGTGTTCAATAACAGCATGGCTGGCTGCAGGGTCTGGGCCCAGGGGAAGGCAGCGTGTTTCAAGTAACCGACTGATGGGACCTGCAGCCCCCTACCCTCTCCAGCGCAATGGTGGCCGACAGGTGACCACCAAGGCTTACTATGCAGGCACCATCTTCAATGACAGTGGAGCTTCAGGGGGCGGGCTTGAGGGAGAGGATGACGTATTTTGACTGACTGATGGTGGGGGGTGCAGACCCCAGCCCATCTTGCGGTCTTTTTTGGCCGATAGGTGGCGTCGGAGGCTTACTGCACCAGCTCCATCTTACAAGACACGGAGGACCTGCAGGGAGTGGACTCAAGGTTGGGTCTGTCCTGTTCTGAGTAACTGACAGGGAGCTACACACACTCCCGCCCACTCTACCACTATATTGGCTGACAGGTGGCAGCTGAGGCTTACTGCAACGGTACTATGGTAAATGACAGTGGAGCTGCTGGGGCAGACCCAATGGAGGGCCTGCGGAGGTCCGCCCACTCCAGTACCGCGTTGACCAACAAGTGGCTGCTGAGGCTTACTGCGTAGGCTCCATCTTGAATGACAGCAGGGTTGGCTGCAGGGGGCAGGCCTAAGGGAGGACCTCTCTTGTCCAGAGTGACGAAGAAGCTGAAGCCCTCTTAGTGCCAAGTTTGTTGGAGGACAAATAGGCTTACAGAACATGTGCCATCTTGAATGATGGCAGAGCTGCAGGGATGGCCTGGAGGTTGTAGCCAAGGCTTATTACACAGGCGCTTTCTGAAGTGACAGTGGGGCTGTGGGGCAGGCTGAGGGGCTTAGGTGTCCTGAGGGACCCCAGGCAAAGAGCCTGCTCCCTGTTCCCGCTGTCTCTGCTGGCTACTGCGCAGGCGCCAATCTGGCGGCTTGGTGCGCTCGCTACAGTAGCGCCATCGTGGGAAGCCGTAAGATGTGGCGGTGGGCGTCTTCTTTCCTTTGAGGGGCACCATAGCCATGTCTGGAATGTGGGGACCAGGTTCAGCTGCATAGTTAGGGGGCGGCCATTAGAAGAGGACTAGGGCTCAGAGTTTAAGAATTATAATAGACTTGGGGAAAAGCAGGCTCTTAAGTTGAGCAAACAGAGGAGGTGGGCTGTGGGTGTAATATCGGGGGTTAGTAGGGGGTACGCGAAGGAAAGATTCTGTGGCACAGACTTTGGAGCTGAAGATGGCCACCAGGGGCCGTGGTGTGGGAAAGTGAGGAGTGGAGGCAGCTGGGGGTGGGCCCTCTGGCTCAGGGGCGGAGTTTCCTGCGGGGGCCAGGGAGCGGAGGAGGGGAGGGCGGGGGCCACGCTTACGCAGAGCCGCTTGTGGCGCTGTTGCTGGGTCTTTCAGGACTGCAGTTTCCAATGTTGAAAAAAATTTTTTTTTTGGCTGGGTCCTTCAGGAATGCAGTTTCCAATGCTGAATTTTTATTTTTTATTTTTGAAGTATATATCTGCCAGTGACTAATAGCATTGACATAAACCAGAGCCATAGCACGAGGGTAGTTCCCCCATGGGCCCTTGATGGAATGCCTGCCCCATGTTACCAAAGATTAAGTAGTTATACTGTTACCTAATGTTGATAATCCTTTAGTGTAATGTTGATAATGTAAGCTAGTCCTTTCATATTACTTAAATTTGCAGCAGAGTTAAACTTCTGATCCAGTCACACTGGCTATTAAGTAGCAGAACTGGAGCATCACCTCATGTCTCTAAGGGATACCTATGTCATTATTCTCTTATTCCCTGTGTCCATTTCCATGGTGTCCATGGAAAATATCAGTAGGTGTGCTGTTTTTTCAAAATGACAGGTTGATTTGTAGTAGTTTGCCATGAGCATTCCGATTGAATTCTCAGAGCTTCTGCTGCTTTTCTGTAAAATGATAGCTAGAAAATGAATAGCTGTGGTGAGAATCAACAGTCAATAAAAACGGCTAAGTACTCTACCTGGCCTGTAATTGGCAGTAAATAATAGTATCTTCTTAGCCATTTTTTCCCTCCAATTTTTAACCTGCAACATGTGTCATTTGCCTTTAGAGGGTGGCCAGTGCCACATATCTAGTAAGTGAGAAATGGGGTTCTTAAATTGATATGATCCAAAGTCCCATGTCTTTCCTGTTTTGTTTTGCTTGCTAGAGAAGGTTCTAAGACACCTGGAGGTTCACTTGCACACTCATGGACATAACGTCGTTGGGAAAAGACTGATTACAGCCCAGGGTACAACATGGGCCTTAGAGAGCAATGCTCACGTGGCTTTCCATCCTGGGAGCGAAAGATGTTCTTACTGGTCTCGTTTGACCTCTTGTCAGTGTGGGAGAGAAAGATACAGCTGTTGGGAGGTCATTTCCAGCCCGAGGAGTCCAGTAATTACAAAGTGAATTTGGTGTTTCATGTTTTCTCTTTTTTCCCCTCAGCTCTGCCTTCTTGAATTTCTACCCTTTTTGGAGACGACGCTAGGTGGCCGAGTCCAGGTGAGCCGAATTCTCTTCTCATGGTGCCATCCCATCCTTGGAGTGGGCACATCCTTCCTCATCCTGGCACATGTGTCCCATCCACATGGCTGCAGCACCATTGTGCTCTCTGAGAATGCAAGGACTCTTTTGGTGGATTGTGTGTTCGACAAAAATTCTTGGCCTCATGCCATCCTTTTGGGTGTCCTCTTTTCCCATACTTAGCTACTCCTTCAGGCCTACTCTTTCTCTCTTATTGGGTGATTAAAGAAGCATGAGAGATTCATTATTTATCTATTAAACATGGCCCCAAGTGGGAAAGGAAGTGCTTCCTTGGAGTTCATGATGTATTAAGTAAAAAAGACTTGAAAGAAAATAATCGTGTGACTCATGCCTTCAAAGAGAACATTCACTACAGGCAGTTACTTTAATCTGGAAGAGGCCATATAGGGGCGTTGAAGTTAACCCTTGAAGGGTAGTGGATGGTAATGTGTCATGGGAAGAGTAATGTCCAGAAGAGGGGGCATAGATGTTACTAAGAGATCCAGAGAGGAGCCGAAAGTTCAGGACGCATAAAGCAAAGGAAAGATTAGAGAGGCATTTGATAGAAGTGGAAGAAAGGTAAACTGGGGATGCATGGTGAAAGGCCTTATAGTCTATGGTAAGTACTTGGGCTTGATCTGAAGCACAGTGGGAAGCCATTGAGATTTTTTTGTTTATTTGTTTAAATCCTCGCCTGAGGATGTTTGTTGATTTTAGAGGGAGAAGAAGTGGGGAGAGGGAGACAGACAGACAGACATTGATTGGTTGCCTCTTGTATGCACCTTGACTAGGGATCGAACCCATAACATATCTGCCCTGACAAGGGATTGAACCCACAACTTTTTGGTGTACAGGATGATGCTCTAACCAAGTGAGCCACCTGGCCAGGGCCCAGTGAGATATTTTAACCATGGAAATAGCATGTTAATTGGATTTTTGTTTTTGAAATGTCATTTGGTTGCAGGGTTCAGAAGGGGAAGGTAGAAATTGTGGGTGCAGTGAGACTCCCCTCAGGTCTGGGTGAGAGATGGTGGCTCGGATTAGGGTCACAGCAGTGGGTAGATGAAGTGGGTGGATTTGAGAGAGGTAATGAGGAGAGAGGCTCATGAGGGCTGTACTCTGTTCATGGCTTGCTGATGGATTCAGACCAGACTTAGTGAGTCATGTTACCTAGGAAAGTGAGTAAAGTAAAAGCTTGTTCATCCTACCAGCAAGCATTGATACTAGGCCTGATCTGGGACAAGATCATGCTAGACTTTGGGTCTCCTGAAGTGACCAACATAATCGCTGGTCTCAGTGTCGCCTGAATGAGAAATTCAGTTAAATGTAGAGGAAGAAAACATGTTTGCCAAGATAGGTGGCTATACTGATGGTTTATTACCACCTGGGGAAGGGTTAACATGCTGTTCCAAATGGGCCTCTGGGGATGGCTCGGTGGCTTGGTTTATTCCTGGCCTCAATGACTGCTGCAGGTATCTAGTGTCTGGTGCTCAAGCCAGTGGAGACTCAAGAACCTTACTTTGCCTAAGGACTTGCCTTATGTTAGTTGTTCCATGTTATTGAAGCCCAGGAGCCTTACATAAGCCATACTGACATATTAGTTTATGTGGAAAAACAGTTCACTCAATTTTGGTTTATTGATTTCTTGTGGAAGAGCACTGTGGCAGAGACCCAAATACTCAAAAGTGTGTATGATTAGCAGACTTTCTCCCTGTAGGCAGACGTACAAGGGAAACGAAATCATAATGGGAAGGTTGCTTGGTGAGTATGGAATCAGAACAAGAACAGGTGGACACACTTGAATACCACTGGTCTGCAACATAGCTATGCCACCATCTGGGTGCAGTGAAGCTGCTACTAGGGTTACCATGGTACCAGAAGCCCTCTATTTCCAGCCCCCACCCTCCCTAGTCCATTCAAGTTAGGTCTGATCAAGAAACCCCTCAACAATGGACAGCAATAAGGAAGTTTTGCTGCAGTGTGGTAAGTGCTACATTTAAGTGGTAGAGGTAAGCCTGGGGTGATGTGAAAATGCCTCACAGACCAGAGGCTGGTGTGGAAGGGTGGTGGTCACTTACTACTTGCTCACATTCCCACATAAGATTATTACCCCGACAGCCCCTCTTGTCTATATATATATCTGTGCATGGTTGATTGGACCAGACTGGAAACCGAAGCCTAGGGCAGTGGTTCTTAAAGTACATACAGCTCCTGGAGCTTGTTGCAATGCCTCTTTCCTAGAGAACCACAGTCTTCGTACACTGTCACACCTGGAAAGGCAGGTGCAGCTTTCCTCCCCAAGTGTGAGAGCCACTGCCCTGGAAGGAGTAGGCCATGGTTGCACTTGGAGACTCGAAGAACGGGGGTGAACGGAGCCACAGCAGCATTGAGTATCTAGCCTGGGGTGTGAAGTAGGATGGGCTGGGCAGTGTTTCCTCCTTGTGCATGCTGAAGTAGAGAGTGTTGATCTGCGAACAGGCAGGAGGATGGCGCACACCAGGAGAGTGGAAAAACCAAACACCACGCTGTCCTTGAGAAATGAAGATGGTAACTGCCTGGGTTCCTGACATTAAAGTTTTCAGGTGTAACCCCTTTTCATGAGGTAGGTAGAACAAATGAGGGGCCGATGCAGGTGCACCATGACAAGGGACCAGAGTAAGTAACACAGGCTTGTAGGAGATTCCATGGGGCTTCTCTCAGCACTGATGGAGGTGAGAGCCTGCACTCAGTCAGGCAGTGGGGTCACGGGGTTGCTTCATCTCTCCTGTGTCCCAGCCACAGTTGCAGCCTCTGATGCGTGACATTTAATTGAGTTCTTCCCAGTTCAGTTGAAGGCTTAAGCAACTGACCACCCCCACTTTGTGGCAGGGGTGCCTGATGAAGTCCATCTTTGGTTGTCTCGGTTACATTCATTGTGAGGAGATGCTTTTGTTTTCTGCTCATTTTTATGAAATAGAAGCAAAGTGCTAGAAAATATTCCAGTGACATAAATACCGCAGCACACACCACAGTGGCAACAGCAGGCAGTGCCACTGTTCTGTGGTTTTAGCAGTCCAGCTCATGCATGGCACTCTGCATGCAGTGCTGATATTGCACACCCCGTTTCATGCTTATATGTCTAGTGTATTTATGAACAGGTTTTGGAGATGGAAGAACAGCTAGAAACCCAAACCCTTCCCCATGTAGAGGGAGAATCTTCATTACTGATTTCCATCATTTAAAAAATATATGTTTATTGGTTTTAGAGATAGAGAGAAACATCAATTGGTTGCCTCCTATATGTGCCTTGACCAGGGATTGAACCCATAACCCAGGCATATGCCCTCATTGGGACTCAAACTCCTATCCTTTCGGTACATGGGACAACACTCCAGCCAACTGAGCCACACCGACCAGGGCAGGTTCCCATCATTTGTCTCTTCTTCCTTCCCTTTGGGATTGGCAGCCTTTGTTGGCCGCTAGTACCAGAGTTGGGCCTGGTTCCTGTGTGCCTGGTTCCTTTGTCCCCTGAATGTGGTCAGACTTTTTATAATCCTGCTCTTAAAAGGCCATCACACTAAAAAATTTCATCAAACAAGTTGGAATGAAAATAAAATTTTAATAGAATGTTATGTTTTATGTTTCCAAAAAATATAGTAGTTCTATTTTCTGATTACAAACACAAAAGACAGTACAACATTCAAACATCAGAGAATATTTAATGTAGAGACGACAAGGAACATCCACTGATCAAATTTGTTGTTTTTCCTGAAATGAGACAACACCAGGAGTTCTGCACGTGTGTATATGTATTTTTAAACCCTGTAATTTATGATGACTATCTTTCCACAGTAGTACATACAGATTTACATCATTCTTTTTAAAGGCCTCTTGGAATCCTAGTCTTTGGATGTAGCAGTGTACTTAAATGTGTGGCACACAAATTAAGCTAGAAGAAAACTTCCTTATAAACTTGTTATAAAGACTATTCATAAAAAGGGGGAAATCAGAACAAATAAATGATTAATAAAAGGTACTTCCATTACTTTTTGCATTTCAATTTAGAGTGTTGTTTTAAGTTCACAATCAGAAAATAATTTTCAATATAGAATGTGAAATTAGTTGCTGTTTGTCTTCCCCTTTCTTGATATTCCTGTACATTTATGCTTCCAATGGAATTGGATTCTCAGTTTGTCAAAGCTCCAACCTTTTCACTGAGTTTTTATTTATGTCCAAGTAAATGAATCTGTTTTTGTAGTTTGTTTGAATGCCGTACAATTGTTGTGTCCTATTTTGCACTTAAACTATCTTAGAGATCATCTCATATACATTTATTTCCAATTGCCTCACTATTTAAAAAGGTTTCATAATCACTAGATGAATGGTAACATATTTTGTCCATTATCAGTTACTTCAATATATATATTCTTGCACCATATATCATTGTCTATCACTGGGATTAAATTCATAGAAGTAGAAACTATAGGACAGGCCCTGGCTGGTGTAGCTCAGTGGATTGAGCGTGGGCTGGGAACCAAGCGGTCCCGGTTCGATTCCCAGTCAGGGCACATGCCTGGGTTGTTGGCCAGGTCCCCGTGAGGGCCATGTGAGAGGCAACCATACATTGCTGTTTCTCTCCCTCTCTTTCTCCCTCCCTTCCCCTCTCTCTAAAAAAAAAAATAAAAAAAAGAAACTATTGGACAGGGTATGTACATTTTTAATTTTGATAAGTAGCCAAATTGGCCTCCATAAAATTTACATTGCCACAAGCAGTATGTGTGAATGCTAATTTCTTCAAACACACATGATTATTCTGTACCCAAGGCCCTTTTTTACTATGAAATGAATTTTCCCCTGCCATTGTGGGAAAGAGTAAAGATTTGTCTTTTCTAAGTTTTTTCTGTTAAAAATCCTTCATTTTTAAATGTTTTTGTTGACCAAGGGCTGTTTTGTTTGCCTGGTCATAAAATCTTGAGCCCATTTAACAAAGATCATAATTTATTCACTCTCATCCTGAATTTCTTGAGAAAAGGAATGAGTGAATTTTTGCCATAGAAGTTGGAAATTACCTTGTGACTGGATACTTACAAGCATTCAGATAGTCATTAATGAGCTAGGAAGTCCTTTGAGTCTTTCCTGTGATGTGGAAGATTTTTATATAACATGGTGAATACTTTGCTCCTGAAAATTTTATTGCCTCCCTCGATTTTCCTCTGCTTCCTGTGTCATGTTTGCCTGTTTATATTTTCTTAAAAAAACAAACAAACTATTGATTCCCTATAAAATTTTTTAAGCCTTTATGTCTTATATGTAGTTTTCACCTACTGGTGGTTTATATTTTTTAAATACATGCCTTTTGGGGAAAAAATTAATGTAATAGAAAAGTCTATGTAGGAAGTCAAGGTTGTCCTTAATATCAGGTTAGAAGGGCCCTTCCTGCTCTAGGATAATAAAAAGTAATCGTGACTTATTTCATTTTGATTTTAATTTTTTTTAATTTTTATTTATTTTTAGAGAGAGGGGAAGGGAAGGGTAAGGGAGAGAAACATCAATGTGTGGTTGCCTGTCATGCACCCCTTGCTGGGGACCTGCCCCACAACTCAGGCCTGTGCCTTGACTGGGAATCAAACTGGTTACCCTTTGGTTCGTAGGCCTGTGCTCAATCCACTGACCTACAGCAGCCAGGGATGATTTTCATTTTGTTTTAAAGAGAGAGGGAGAAAGGGAGAGAAAACATCAATGTGAGAAACATCAGTTGGTTCCCTCTCATATGTACCCCAACCAGAGTCTGGACCCACAACCTAGGCATGTGCCTGACTGGGAATCAAACCAATGACCTTTTGCTTTGTGGGACTCGTATGCCCAACTGAGCCACACCGATCTGGGCTCATTTTGATTTTAGATTTAGCATTTTTTATAGGTTGTAATCTTTTTCCCCAAGTTAATGATTGGCTAGTTTTCCTATTCCTATTTATTAAAATAACCCATACATTTCCTTACTATTTTTAAATGCCATTTTCATAGACTATCACATACTCAACTATGTATAGTAAACTCATATGATTCATTTTTTTTAAGATTTTATTTATTTTTAGAGAGAGGGGACGGGAGGGAGAAAGAGATGGAGAGAAACAGCAAAGTACAGTTGCCTCTCACATGGCCCTCACTGGCGACCTGGCCTGCAACCCAGGCATGTGCCCTGACTGGGAATCAAACCGGGACCCTTTGGTTCCCAGCCCGCACTCAATCCACTGAGCTGCACCAGCCAGGGCTCATATTATGATTCTTAAATGAATCAGTCTTTTTGTTATAAATAGCAAGTGGGATTTTTTTTTTGTTCTTTAATTTTTTTGGCTTTGATGGTATAGTCAAGACCATCATTTGTTATTTTTACTTTTTCTTTCTTTAGGCATCATACTGTAAAAGAACTTTCTTACACCAAGACTATATTAATATATTTCTTAAATTTTGTGTTTGGCTTGCTGGCCTTTTGACATGTGAATTTTCAGAATGTTGATCCAAATGGAATTCTTCCATGTTAGCTTAGAGCCATTGTCAAGTTCCCATAATTTTTTGAAATTCCAATAGATAAAATAGTTTAATATGGGGGAGGACTTAGAACTTCAGTATACTGGATTTATATATCTTCCATAACTATCCTGTGTCTCTGGTTACTGCCTTTTATATTGCAGTATGATTTAATTCATATAGGTGCTATTTAAGAAATTTTTTGTTGATTTTAGAGAGAGAAAGGGAGAAAGTGAGAAATATTAATTTGTCATTCCTTTTTATTTATATATTCATTGGTAGATACTAGTATGTGCCCTGATTGGGGATTGAGCCTGCACCTCTGGCCTACCAAGATGACGCTCCAACCAACTGAGCCACCCTGCCAAGGTGGTGCTATTTTCATTAAATATTTTTTATTTTTATAATGGAGTTCTTCCTATTTAAAAAACTTTGTTATTGGCAATACATATTTAAGGACACTTACAAATGATTTCCTTACTATATGATCTATTTCCATTAATTTATAAAGTCTGAGTGGACAGTCTTACATAAGAGCATGATCGTTTTGTACCTTTATGCCTCAGATTTGTTTTTCTGGTCTTGTAATTGGCTAGAACTCTATAGAATGATGTTCAATAATGATAGTGTTAGGGCTTTTTATGTCTGCTTTTGTTAGTGAGTTTGTTCAGCAGTTAGTACTGATCTTTGCCTTGGGTTTTTTTTTTTGTTTTTTTTTAAGATTTTATTTATTTATTTTTAGAGAGAGAGGGGAAGGGAGGGAGAAAGAGAGGGAGAGAAAAAGCAATGATGTATAGTTGCCTCTCACATGGCCCTCACTGGGGACCTGGCCCGCAACCCAGGCATGTGCCCTGACTGGGAATCGAACCGGGACCCTTTGGTTCACAGCCTGCGCTCAATCCACTGAGCTACACCAGCCAGGGCATGCCTTGGGTTTTTGAGTTCTGGTTTCATAATGAAAATTTGAAAGCTTTCTATTTCTTTTCTCTGGTTGGTTTCTAGGACATGGGAATTGGCCTTTTCTTGAGGATGATATGAAAGGCCTCATCCCTTATAATATCCAAGTCCACAGCCATTTGGAGAATTAATTTTCTGATACTCTTCTTACATTCTTCTGTGTTTGTTTGTCCATGTATTTCTTTCATTAAAATATCTGCAGGTCCCTGGCATTTTGACTCTGTTCCTGTGGACAGTGGCTTGTTCGGAAGTTCCAGAAACATCGTATTCCCAAACAGGTGATTTACATATGTAGCATGTCCTGTAGCCTCTGAGAGGCTGAGCTGGTGTCCTGCAGGGGGCCTGGATTTTTTCTTGAATCTGGATGCCACAGGGCAGGTGTAGGCTCTGTGCCCTCCCCCTTTTCCATGCAGGCATGCTGGCTTTTGAGGACTCTGCTCTTGTCAGGGACAGTCCCTTTGAGCCAGGTCCTGGGTAAAATTGTGCTGTTGTCCAAAATGTCACAGCAGTGCTCTAGAGCCGGGACACTTGCTCTTACCCTGGCTTTAGAATTCTTCCACTCAGCAGGGTATTATGTAGTGCCTTCCTCTCTGTTCTCCTCTTGAGGGAGGACAGAGCAGGCAGGCAGGGAGGGGTCAAGTCACCAAGGTCAGAGGAAGGTGGCAGTAGGAGGACTGTGTGCATGGCCACACAGTGCCACCACCACAGCAAAGAGAGTGAGGGACTGTGTCTCCTATGTTTGTTCCCAAATGATAGAGTCTACTTTGAGACTCAGAATAATAGAAACATCTTTTTCTCTTTAGACTTTTTTTTTAAAAGAACAATTCAAACTCCTAGCTATCCTTTTAAAACAAAAATGGGGCATTTGTGCTGCATATGGTTTTCTTCTCTAGAAGTAAAGCCAGAGTAAGTTGATTCAGCCACCCAAACTGAGATTTTTCCCCTGTATTGCCTTACTTCCTTAACACCAGTTGTGGCTGACCAGCAATAAAAGGCTATGTAATAAACCTTACATGCAGGTAAAATGGTGTAAGTGAAGGGAATATGTGACCTTCATTGGTTACATGAGAGTTAAAGAAGCATTGAAAATCAGCTTTTATACTGTCTAAAAATATTTTTTTTCAGAGCTTTTTTTTTTTTAAGGGAAGCAGATAAAAATTAAGACAGCTAAGCAAATCAATGAAATAATACAGAAGATTATCAAAGTGGAAAGCTGATTGTTTGGACACAGACAGCATATCTTTGGAAGGCTGAGGCCTATGCATAGCACAGAGAGGCCTTGTGGTCACTCACTCTCCTCCCCACTGTTTACATGAGTGCTGTAGCCTTGCTACCTGCATAGGGTTTCTGTGGATTCACCAGTATTTCATTTTATCCCCCACTCCCCACCAGTGTACAAGGCCCCATTATAAGACCTACCAGTGCTTTCATCCAGGAAGGGGCAGGTAGGAAAGCAGGCAGGTTGGGGTGAGTGACCTCCAGAATGCTCCCTGGGGCAGTGGCATAGAGGGTAAGCCAGGATGTTCCCTGCCCTGGAACTGCTGTGCTTCTGCAAGCCAGTGTCTAAAACCAGTTGTAAACTGGGTTGCACATGTCACCTTCAGCATGCTGTTCAACGTGGACACCTGGCTTTGTATCAGGCAGTCATCTCTGGTCCCTTCATGGGGGTTACAGCTTCTGTGGGTGACAGGCAAGTTAACTCCAACATTTAAACACGATCAGTGTTTGGAACACCCAATAGATGAAGTGAGTCCCAGGAAAGACAACCAAGGGAGTAGTGTTAGCACAAGCCTGCAGCTAGGTTCAGGGACAGACACCTGCAGATTCAGACACTGGACAGCTGCTCTGGCCAACAGAACATCCCACGGTGATGGACATGTTATGTACTGTCCAGTACAGGAGCCACTGACCCTGGAAATGTGGCTCATGCAACTGAGGACCTGAATTTTTCATTTTATTGACTTTGAATTTAGCAGTTTCTGCAGCAGCACAGGTGCAGAGAGTTTCCTACACTCATATTCCCTGGAGCTGAGCACTTCTAGCACATCATGCGGTCTTCTATCTTTTACATGTTGTCTTCTGCCTTAATAACATTACTGGGAGAAATGCTCAGAAATGACAGGATTGGCCCTGCCCCCTAATGCCCTCTGTCCACTTTTGCTAAGAAAAAAACACATCCAGTTCTAGTAATGGCTAGCATCTTGACATGTCTACCGTGTCAGGCATTGGGTGGTGAGGCCTCTTAGGTATATTAGCTTATGGAAGCTCCACAGCTCTAAAAGGGAGGTGGGTCTGTTGTTCCTTACTTGCAGATATGGAGACAGACTCCAGGACATTAAGTTGCCCAGGGTCACAAGACCAGTTAGTAGCAGAATTAACTCCTTCAGTCTGTGTGGGGCCTAGAGGTCATGCCTGCAACTTGGTGTCCTGTGTCTTGGGTATTGGATTTATGCACCTCTTGTCTGCCTTGGCCTGTTCACAAAAGCGTTGTTGATGCCCATTTTAGGGCAGCCCCATACCACTGCCTGCTCCTCAACTTCTGGGACATGTGTGTATCTCCCTATGATCTGCAGGTCCCTGAGTACTGACTGTCACAGGCTGCTGCGTCTTTCCTGTTGACTCATGTTTGGTTGCTCCACTGAAAATTTTACTTAGAGAAATGCTGCCTCCAAAGTACTTGTCCGCCAGCAAGCCCAGGAAGTCTTGGGCCCCAGATCGGTATGAGCTAGACAGTGACTTGACTAAGGAGCCGGATGCCGTCGTAGGAGAAGGTGCAAATGACTCTGAATTCTTTCATCAGAGGTTTCGGAACTTCCTTTATGTGGAATTTGTTGGGCCTCGGAAGACCCTGATCAAACTCCGAAACCTCTGCCTCGATTGGTTGCAGCCAGACACTCACACCAAAGAGGAGATTGTGGAGCTCTTGGTCCTTGAGCAGTACCTGACCATCCTCCCAGAAAGGATCAAGCCTTGGGTGCGAGCAAAACGGCCCCAGAGCTGTGAAAAGCTTGTGACCCTGCTGGAGAAATACAAGGAGTTGTATGAGCCAGAAGGTGAGGCTGTGAGGAAGATGGGGCTGCCAGGAGGCTGCGTGCCCCCAGCTTCTCATTCCCGGCACTGCTCATGTTCTGGGACCCATCACTCTCTTCATGGGAGGGTGTCCTGTTATAGGGTGTGTAGTGGCACATGGCTTCTCTACCCACAAGATGCCAGTTGTACCTCCCTCCCCGACTATGACAACCAAACATGGTATAGCCAGTGTTCCTGGTTAGAAACCACCCACCCACCACCCTGGGGTGTAGGGGAAAGGAGACACTTCAGTGCAAGGGGTTCCATGAGGAGCTGGCACATGTCTTGCGCTCTGGCCCCAGTTTCTGTAGACCTATGGGTGTAGTACCCCAGGAACTTGTATGTGGCTGCAGTTGGAGATGAGGTAGGTGCAGTTACAGCCATGTCCCCACCCAAGTATGGTGGGAAGTTGAAGTGTGACGGGCTCACAACACTGAAGCTTCTCATGGAGGTGGGATTGTTTAGGGGGTAGGGTGGGACAGTCCTCTCCACCACTTGGGGAAATTTGTGAGAGTGTGGGCAAAAGATGGTCAAACACTAAGTGGGTGTCTGGTGTCCTCTCAGACAACAGCAGTGACATCCACACTGAAGACAGCATGGGCCGGAAGGGAGCAGAATCCCCCCCACCTCGCTCTGCCTATTTCTACAGTGAGTAATCAGTCAGGTTATGCCAACCATGGGGCCATTTCCAAACTTCAGTCTGCTCAATGTTTACAGGTGCACAGTGGGCATCTAGACCCCAGTGAAGGCAGCCCCGCCTTCCCCAGGGCAGCTGCTTCTGCTCAGAGATCTGAGGGGAATGTCAATTAACTGATGACAAAATGAGGCATTTTTATATCAAAACTAGACACCAATTTATGGAGCGAAATGCAATGTGTGTGTGTGTGTATATATGCCTATATATTTTTTTTAGCTTTGTTTTTAGAGAGAGAAGAAGGGAGAGAGAAAGAAAGGGAGAGAAACATCAATGTGTGGTTGCCTCTCATGCACCCCCTACTGGGGACCTGGCCCACAACCCAGGCATGTGCCCTGACTGGGAATTGAACCAGTAACCCTTTGGTTCACAGGCCAGCACTCAATCCACTAAGCCACACCAGCCAGGATACAATGTATATTTTTTAAATGACGGAAGTATTTCAAGCTGTGCCTGTAGTCTTCTCAGGAGGGGCAAAGTTCACCGCTTTGCTTCTAAAGCTATTTCATTTTTAAAGCTTCTTAAAAGGAGCATTGCTTTTGGGGAGGGCATGTGTTTTGTACTGTACACATTAAGAGTCGCTGGGGTAAGCCAGACAGCAGAGAGGATGATGTCCATTCTCTTGGGTGTGGGCTTGGTAATGTAGGAACTGGGGAACCGGCAGAAGTGTCTGAAGCTTTGGGACTTGCTTTAAAGGAAGTCCCACTTAGGCAGAGCCTCCAGAAACAGTGTTCCAGGTCTAAGGTGATAGAGTCCAGATCATCCTTGGGTGTCTGGAGACCTCAATTGGAGATCTATTTCCTGAAGTTAGGAGCAAGGGTTGTGTTCTCTGACGGGGGTTGGGGGTGTACATGTAAAAAGGGAACCCCTGTGTCAGAGTGCTTTGTTCACTCTAATGTCTGGCTTTCTCAGGGGACCGGGACAGGGATTGGGACCAGGACTGGAATCGTGACCGAGATTGGGATTGGGATCGTGACCGAAACCGGGACTGGGATCGTGACTGGGACCGGGACCGGGACTGGGATCGAGACCGGAATTGGGATCGAGACCGGGACTGGGACCGGGCCTGGGAGCGAGAACGGATGCGGGAGCGAGACCGGCTTCGGGAATGGGACCGGAGGGGCAGAAGCAGGGACCTGGAGTTTCGAGAGCGCTGGCCATACACCAGGAGTCCCAGAAGGAGTAAGTCCTGCATTCTGACCTGCTCCCTGATGTGCCTGCACAGGTGGCGGAGCCTTTTCCTTCAGGATGCTTTTCCTTTCCCAGGATTTCCTCAGCGGGATCTTTCCCTTCCTATGATGGAGAAAACAACTTTTGCAATGGAAAGAGGGCGCAGACGTAGGAACCTCATGATGGAATATGAGTCGCAATCCCAGGTATGCTTAGGTTTCCTCTCTTCCTGGAAAGGCTGTCTTCATTTCATGGCAAAGATGCTTTTCTTCCCCACCAGAGTGTGTTCCTCTGCCCCTAAAATTCCACCTGGGTGGCGGAGCCCCAGTCATTCCCTGAAAGGATCCCAGGCCTGTCCCCAAAGGAGACAAGTGGCCAGGGTGACTGCTACCTATTTCCTGATTCATCCACATAGTCAAAGGAATTCTCCCACTCAGCACTTATGTCACTCAGTAAGTTGTCATGTTGGCTGTTCCCTAGCAGGCCAGGGAAGCAGGGCGATTCTGGAGAACTTTCTGTCCCTCAGTAGGGAGTCAAAGAAGTTGCAGATCCACAGGGCAGACTGGTGAGAGAGAGCAGAGTCTCTGGAGCTGACAAGAGCTTGGTTTGAAGCCCAGCTCTGCCACCTGCTAGCCGTGCGGCCTGTGATCATTTCCTTAACTAAGCTGAACCTCAGTTCCCTCATCTGTAAAACGGGTGCAGTGAGGAGTGAGTGAGATTCACACATGTGCATGAAGTGCTTGATTACAGTGCTAGCACTGGGTAAGCGCACATGTGATGCCAGCAGGTATGGCTGTCATTGTAAAAGGCAGTGTGCTAGGGAAACTGGTGAAGGGAAAGGATGTGGGATTTGAGCTGCCCTTTAAGGAGGAAGGAGGGTCACTTGTGGCACGGCAATGTGGAGAAGGGCCACCAGAAAGACAGGGCTTAGCCTGCATCTCTTTTCACATTTAAGCACCTGCCTAGGTCAGGCCCTTGGGAGTATGAAGGTGACCAAGACAAGGCCCTTGCTCTGAGGGCTTTCAGTTTTAAAACAATCAGCACAAATAAACCTCCATATAAATAGTGTATCTGACTGCTGATTGGTCAGAGCCTTTGGCCAGCTGCAGGATGGGGTGAGGGGAGCTCAGGCATTGGGAAGACCCAAGTAAAAGCCTTGAAGCAGGAACCAAATACAAGCTAGACTGGCTAGAACACAGAGGGCATGAGACTCAGGTCGGCCTTGAAGTGTGGATGGGCCTGGTCCCTGGCCTCCCGTAGCCCAGCAAAGTGTACAGGTCTGTCTCCAGGGCTCTGAGGTGGATTAATAGTGTTTCCTGTGGTGGGATGTATTTGATGGGTCAGATGATAGAGGGCTTTGAATTCTACCCTGAAAACTATCATTTGTCCACTGTCTTAGAGGGGGGCAAGGACCTACAGATGAGTATGAGTATGAAGATAAGTATCCAGATGTTGAAAGAAGAGCTTCTGCAGCAGCAATACATGGGAGCGATCATAGCAGATGGGCAGGGTCAGAAGTGACCCAGGTCCTCCAAGCCTAAATGTGGGTTATGTCTTTGTTGTATTGGGGGAAATACCCTCAGTTTTGTAGCACACTTAGTTTGTTACAAATTTTTTTAAAAGATTTTATTTATTTATTTTAGAGAGAGGGGAAGGGAGGGAGACAGAGAGGGAGAGAAACATCAATGTATGGTTGCCTCTCACATGGCCCTCACTGGGGACCCGGCCCACAACCCAGGCATGTGCCCTGACGGGGAATTGAACCGGGACCCTCTGGTTCCCAGCCCACGCTCAATCCACTGAGCTACACCAGCCAGGGCAGTTTGTCACAAATTTTGATTTCTTGTTTGGAGAAACCTAATTGACCAAAATTTTAGGAATCCACATAAAAATGTTAATTGTAGAAACTTTTAAACTTGATTTTTGAAAAAGAAGCCTCCCCAGTATGAATGTGTCACATGTGAAGGTGGTTCAGTGATTTCTGAACACCGGTCTATGTGCTAGTGATGAAGTGTTCAGTGATCTGTGGGGAAGTGGGAAATGTGGATGATTTTATTTGGGGAGGTGTTAAAATACTCTTTTATGAATTGAAGATGATAGGAGATTGGTAGTTGGATTTGTCTCGTGTTGCTTTTCAAATGCCCAGCCTTGACAGTAAAGAATTGACCCCATGTCTGTGTAGTCCACTGATTCCTACTAACTCAGTATGGTAGAATTAGTGGCAGCTAAAGATATAAACTACATTTTGGGGATGTACAAAATAGGAAGTTCTCATCTCTGTTTAGCATTACATGTGAATCTCTTATGGTTCTCTAGACAGCATCTATTAACAGGGGAATTGATTGCAGCTTGTACAAATTTAGTTACCATTGTTGATTACAAACACAAAGTGAATAAACTGCTTTAGAGCTACCCACTTGCAACAGATTATTGATTTTACATCAAGCATCATTTTTCTCTCATAGGAACAGTAGCATTCAAAATTTAATGTACATTTTTACTTACCATATTTTTCAGACCATAAGACACACCTAGGTTTTAGAGGAGGAAAATAGGAAAACAATTTTGAAGCAAAAAATTGTGGTAAAATATTTAATAACATAAATAACATAATATTTCACCAATGTAAATGTAAACAGAACATTCGGGCTATAAGATGCACCCCCATTTTCCTCCCAAATTTTGGGGGGAAAGTGCGTTTTATAGTCCAAAAAATATGGTAGATTCGGCAAAGACATAAAAAAAGTCCCTTCCCTTTTGCCATTGCCCTTAGGATCTGTCAACACCAGAGATGGTGACCCCTCTGACTCCTTCAGCCCCCCAAGTTCTTGACCTCATCTGCTCTCTGCCAGCCCCTAAGTTAGGAGCGCTGGTCCCCTCTTCTCTCACAAGTGCATTTTCACTATATTTTTTTTAATTTTTAATACAATTTTTATTTATTTATATTTAGTTACTTGTTTTTTTGTATTATAAAGGAATTTTAGCATTTATTTTTTAACATATTATGGTACAAGAAATTTTATGTAACAATAATTACAAAACACAAGAACAGATACAAGATACAAGACATTTGATGTACCAGTAACAAATTGATGATATTTATGCATCATAGACGGCCAAGAACTCTTGTTCACTGTCAATATCAGAAGTATAATCTTCTTCAATTTCTACATTACTGGTGTCTTCTGAAGATTCACTTTCCTCATTCTGGTAAATTTCATCATCCTCAGTTCCATCCATAGGATTGCTGATGCTGCATTTTATAAAGAATTTTTTTTATTGTTGTTCAATTACAATTGCTCCCATTTCCCCCCATTGCTCTCCCCTACCCTACCCAACAAGTGCATTTTCACTATTATAAACCAGGGCTGAGACCTGAGGAAGCACTGTTATTGCAAATCCAAGCACAGTGGAACTCTTGCTCTGGAACTTGCCATCTGATCCTCAAAAATGATGTGATTTAACTGTA
This sequence comes from Micronycteris hirsuta, assembly GCA_004026765.1. Classification (NCBI taxonomy): domain Eukaryota; kingdom Metazoa; phylum Chordata; class Mammalia; order Chiroptera; family Phyllostomidae; genus Micronycteris; species Micronycteris hirsuta. Next base: position 19,312 of record PVJI01006449.1, on the reverse strand, counting down.
CAGGGTGCTAATTATGCCAAGTTTGCAATGCCTCCTGAGCTTTTCTAGTTTGTTTATTGTCCTAGAAATTCTCAGTTCTAACCTAGAGTTTCATTTTTGAAGCTCTGCTTAGTTTTGGTGGTTTTTGCTATTTAATTACCAGATGCCGGCAGTTGCTTTCCTCCTAAATCCCGATGCCTTTGCTTATTTATCTTTCTCAATAAGAGATGCACCCAATTGTGCAAACACTCTTTTTGCTGCATTTCCACAGGGCTAAAATATCCATGCTACTGCTCAGTCATGGAATGATAATGAATTATCAAAATATCCTTATATAATAGCTTAGAGTAGTAATAATAATGTGTTTTCTTTATATAATTTTTCCTAATATTTAAACCACTCATTACATTGCAGAACAGCCTCACCCACAGTATTGCAAGGCAGGCTGATGCCCTTCTCTCCATTTTACAGATGAACCTGAGGCTCAGAAAGATTTCTGTTCCCAAGATTGCACGGCTCAGAAATGGTGCAGTCCTCCTTGAACCCTAATTTTCTCTAGCTCCAAAGCCCAGGGGCCTCCCACGGCACCATCTCCATCCTGCAGTCTGTCTCCAGGCATTGGTGCCATACTCCCCAGGATTGGCACCCTCTAAAGCAGTCATGTTCCAGTGCAGCAATAAGAAAGGGTTCTGCAAGATTCTGCACAGAAGACTCTCCAGAGTAATGCAGGGAATTTAATAGTTCTTTTTAGGAAAGTATCCATTAAAACAGAAAAGGCAGCTATAAAATGAAGGCACTCAGTGCTTAAGTGATTCCTGGGTTATTTGGAACTTGTACACACGTAGAGGAGCCCACAGTGTAGCCATATTGTACAAAGGAGGTGTGTGCAAGAGGGAGGCAGGGGGACAAGGGCTGGGGAGTGAGGCTTAAGGCACACCTCCTGACCAGATGTCTGCTAAAACACATTTTCTTTCTGTTCCCTGCATGTGCCATGCATAGTTGATATTTAGCCTGTTGAAGCTTTCCCACCAGGCCCCTTTCTCTCTGTGTCAGAATCTTACCCACCACTTAAAGCCCCACCGAAGGCCCTCTACAAAACCTTTGCTCGCTAGTCCAGCCCACCCTGAACTGTCCCTCCGCTAAACCCGTTTAGCACGAATTATCTGTACCCCACTTTATTGTTTATTGTTCTCTAATTGTTTCATGAGTCTTTTCTCTCCAACCAAATTATAAGCTGCATGAGGGCAAGGAATATGTGTCATACGTCTTTTGGATCTTCCTCAGAGTATAGCGCCAAGGTAGGTACAAAGTAGGTCCCTAGTAAAACTTGACTTGGATCACTCAGAACCCCAAACGCTGTGAGCACTTTATGTATACTTTTGTGTGTGTGGCTCCTGTGTTGCCAGCATTCTTCTTCTCTTTGGATGCCCATGGGAACTGACTCCACTGAGAGGCCTGTGTTTGCTATTCTAGGATACAGGGTCATACCAGGACGTTTTGGACCTCACCGAGGACAGGAAGCTTCAGAACCCAATTCAGGACAACATGGAGAACTACAAGAAGCTGCTTTCGCTGGGTAAGCTGCTGCTTCTCCCATCATTGGAGCACTTTGTTACCTTACTCTTTTCAATTGCAGGATATGAGAGTCCATGTTAATGTATTTGACTTCAAAGGTGATAAAAAGCCTTTAAAAGATTTCAATCAGAAGAATAAATGAAGAGATTTGTGTTTTTAAGAAATCATTCTGGCTGTGGGTGAAGACCATATTGTACAGAGTGGAGAGAACAGAGAGATGGTGCTTGCCACAAGGGTTGATACTTTTGTAGACTGGTAACAGCAGAGATTTTTACATACACACTTAGAACAGGATCCTGAGCTCCAGTTTGGACTGACCTACAAGACAACTAGCATGGTCACAGCAGGCAGTTGGCTCTGCAGGTCTGGTGCTGGGAAGAGAGAACTGTACTGAGAGTGTTGTGTAAGGCAGTAGAGACTTGAGGAGTTCTAGTGTATGGAGAAGAGGTGGGATAAGAAGAGTTGCAAAGTAGGAGGAAAACCATGGAGGCCAATGAAAAAGTATATGAAGATTTAGCAGGTGGTTGTGAGAAGACGAAGCCTGAAAAGGATGCACTGAATTTAGGGACACATGGATGTCTAGGCACAAATCTGTAGGTGGAGTCAGGAAGATTAATTAAAATTCAGATTAGTGTGGTAGTAAAGAAACAAGACTGCAAATAGAAGACATTCAAAGGATTGGATATGGGCTACTTCACATTTAGTGGCTCAGAGAAAGACAGACATCAATTTATGGTGATGAGTCTTGGTCCCCTACTTGAGTATGAGCTGTCGTATTATCGTGAACAGGGGTTCAGCTTGCCGAAGACGATGGCCACTCCCACATGACACAAGGTCATTCAAGGTCAAAGAGAAGTGGCTACCCAAGCACCAGTCGAGGTAAGCACTAGGCAGATATGCATAGTGGCCACTTTAATCAATGAGAAGGACACTATATATACATACAGTGAGTCCTCACTTAATGTCTGTAGGTAGTGCGACTTCACACAAAACATCTAACAAAACTAGTTTTACCATAGGTTAATTGACATAAACAGAGTTAACTTCCTACGGCATCTCATCCTTGGTAAAATGAAACGACGTTGAACGAAACGATGTTACTGGAGGACCAGCTGTACTGATGAACCTTTAACAATTTATATTCACACTGCAATCAGAGAAATCCTGCTGTTATTTTGCCCAAGTACAGGACCTAGGGAGTATTTACATTTGCTCCTTCTTTTCAGGTCTGAAAACCATGCCTGAAACCAAAAAGTCAACCCATCGTCGGGGAATTTGTGAAGATGAATCTTCCCATGGGATGATAATGGAAAAATTCATCAATAATGTTTCACGAAACTCCAAATCTGGAAGGGCAAGGGACTCTAATGATCGGTCACTGAGGTTCCCCAAAAGGCCAGACCATGATTGGAAAGAAGTTTCCTTCAACAAGAGGGAGTCATTGATTCAGGAGAGGGGCTGTGAAGGGAATGTCTTTGGGGGAGGCTTTAATTGTGGCTCAGACTTTGTTTCCAAAAAGAGAATTCTTGAAAGGAAAAGGCGCTATCAATTTGACACAGATGGGAATGGTTCCATTCATGATCAGAGAGGTGGTCCAAGGAAGAGACCCTTTGAATGTAGTGACATGAGAAAATCCATGAGCATGAGCAGCCTTAGTTCCTCCTCCTTCACGGAGTCGCAGCCACTTGATTTTGGGGCAATGCCTTATTTATGTGATGAATGTGGGAGGGCTTTCAGTGTGATTTCTGAGTTTGTTGAACATCAGATCATGCACACTAGAGAGAATCTCTATGAGTATGGTGAATCCTTTATTCATAGTGTGGCAGTCAATGAGGTTCGGGAAAGTCAGGCTCGAGGGAAGCGTTTTGAATTTAAGGAGTGTGAGGAAACCTTCAATAAGAGTGCCGCTCTTGCTGAACATTGGAAGAGTCACTCTAGAGAGTATTTCACAGAATGTAATGATGAAGGATATGAGGGGCCCTTCATGCCTAGCCCCACTTTCCGTGAGCTTCAGAAAATATATGGGAAAGATAAATTCTATGAGTGTAAGGTGTGTAAGAAAACCTTCCTTTATAGTTCTGCCCTGATTGAACACCAGAAGAAAACCCATGGGATAGGTGACAAAGATGATGAGCATGGGGAAACCTTTAAACCCAACCCAACCTTTAAGGAGCTTCAGAAAATAAATGCTAAAGAGAAAATGTACGAATGTAAGGTGTGTGGGGAAACCTTCCGTCACAGCTCATCTCTGAAAGAACATCAGAAGATTCACACTAGAGCAAACTTATTTGAAAAGAAGGGTAAAGTACGTGAGGAAACCTTTATTCCAGGTCAGTCCCTTAAAAGGCGGCAGAAAACTTACTCAGAGAAGAAGCTCTATGACTTTAAAGATGGTGGGGGTGCCTTTAGGCAAAGCTCAGACCTCAGTGAGAATCACAAAATTCATTCTCGAAAGAATCTCTATGAAAGCAGAGGCTATGGGAAGTCTGTCATTCATAGTGTGCCCTTCACTGAATCTCAGAAGAGTCATACTATAACAAGACCACCTGAAAATGAAGACGAGAAGGTGTTCACCATTAGCTCTAATCCTGATGACAACCAGAAATTTCCCACTAAAGAAAATGTCTATGAGAGGAAACCAAATGAGAGGTCTGTTATTCATAGCTTAGCCTCTGCTGAAGCTCAGGAAAGTCACAGTGCAGTGGGGCCTAATAAACCAAAAGTGATTGCTGAGTCTACTATTCAGAGCTCAAATGTTATTGAACATCAGGAAGTCCTTGCTGGAGAGAAGGCCTCTGAAGGAAAGAAATATGAAAGGTCTGTTATCCATAGCTTAACCACTTTCAAACTTCCCAAAAGTCTCAATGGAAATGAATGTAATGAGAAGGAAAAGTCCTCTACTTACATCTCAGATCTTCATGATAAACAACAGAAAACTCCTGCCAGAGTGAGCCCTTATGAAGAGGGTAAAAATAACTCAGTTATACGCAGTGTATCCCATACTGAGCCTCCAAAAAGTCTTACTGGAGAGGGAACCCATGAGTTTAAGAAGGACGACCAGTCATCTGTTTCCAACTCAAATGCCCATGAACATCAGAAGGCTCATGCTAAGAAGAAAAACATTGAGCATAGGAACTGCGAGACCTCAGTAATTCACTCCCTACATTTTGGTGAACCTGAAACATTTCGCCCTAGAGAGAAATGCTATGAATGTCCAGAGTGTGGAGAGTCCTTTGTTCGTAGCTCTGACCTCACTGAGCATCAGAAGATTCACCATAGAAAGAAGCCTTCTGGAATCCAAAACTATGAACGATCTGTTATTCGCAGCTTAGCTTCTACTGACCCCCCAAAGAGCTATGCTGAACAGCCAGCGCAGACAAGTTATGCTCAACAGTCAGTGGTGATTAGTTATGCTCAACAGCCTGCACAGACAGGTTATGCTGGACAGCCAGCACAGACAGGTTACACTCAACAGCCAGTGCAGACAGGTTACACTCAACAGCCAGCACAGACAGGTGATGCTCTACAGCCCGTGAAGATAGGTTACACTCAACAGCCAGTGCAGCAAGAATGTAAGGATTGTGGGCAATGCTTTGCTACCATTGAAGACCTTGGTGCACATCAGAAGATCTGTGCCCAAGAGGAATTCCCCGGGGGGAAGCTGTTTGGAGACTCTGTAGGTCTTGATGGGCCTGGGCAGGATGAGGAGGACGAGCAGGACGAGGATGAGCAGGATGATTCTGAGGACTCAATCTATGGATGTGAGGACTGTGGACTGGGCTTTGCAGATCGTGCAGACCTTAAGGACCATCAGAAAGTTCATAATAGAGAGTATCTCACTGACACTCGTGAGTACACACATTCTGTAATTCACACTCATTCCGTCAGTGAATATCAGAGAGATAACACTGGAGAGCAGCTCTATGAATGCCCGGCATGTGGGGAGTCTTTTGTTCATAGCTCATTCCTTTTTGAGCATCAGAAAGTCCATGAGGAAGATCCATTTTATGGACAGAGGAGGTATGATGAGCCTTTCATGCAACCTCTGGTCATTAACCCACAGAGGCTTCATGACCCACAGAAAAATCCTACAGGAATATTTCTTCAGTGCCAGCTGTGTGGACAAGACTTCATTCATGGCTCTGTCTTTAATGAACATCTGGCACTTCATATGGGAGAGAATTCACTGGAACAGGGCCAAAGAAGTGGAGATGCTGTCAGTGCAGGCTTATCCCTCACTGAGTCACAGAGAAGTCAGGCTGAAGAGCACTATGAATGTGAAACATGTGGAGAATCCTTCCTCACTCAGTCAGACCTGAAGGATCACATGAGAATTCATGAAAAAGATGAGCCCTATGATTATGGAGCTTCCTTCGTTCACACTTCATTTCTTACTGAGCCCCCCAGAAGAGATTCACCATTCTATGAGTGCAAGGACTGTGGGAAGTCCTTTATTCATAACACAGTTCTCACTAAACATCAGAAGCTTCATCTTGAAGAGGAAGAAGCAGCAGCCCAGGAAGTTGAAGCCAATGTGCTTGTTCCACGAGAAGTTCTGCGGATCCAGGGGTCAAATGTGGAAGCTGCTGAGCCAGAGGTAGAGGCTGCTGAGCCAGAGGTGGAGGTCGCTGAGCCCAATGTGGAAGCTGCTGAGCCCAATGGGGAGGCTGAAGGGCCAGATGGGGAGGCTGCAGAGCCCGATGGGGAAGCCGAGCAACCTAATGGAGAGGCCGAACAGCCTAATGGGGATGCCGATGAACCAGATGGGGTGGGGATTGAAGACCCAGAAGAGAGAGCAGAAGAGCCAGAGGGAAAGGCCGAGGAGCCAGCGGGAGATGCTGATGAGCCAGATGGTGCAGGGATTGAAGACCCAGAAGAAGAAGGTGAAGATCAAGAGATTGAAGTGGAAGAACCATACTATGACTGCAGGGAATGTGGAGAAACCTTCACTTCCAACTCAGCCTATGGTGAGCACCTGAAGACCCATGCCAGGGTGATCATATTTGAGGCTGGAAATGTCTATGGGGAAAGTTCACACTACACTGAACATGCCAGCACCAGCACTAGTGACCACGATAGGGCTGATGACAAGTACTTCAAATGTGATGTCTGTGGGCAGCTCTTTGGTGACCGCCTGTCTCTTGCTAGACACCAGAATAACCATACTGGCTGAGAACACAAGTGTAAATGTTGGAAAACCCTTACTTAGAACTTAAACCTCACAGAGAATTCAAACCAATTCATAATAATGTCAGAAGGAAACTTACTTTGGCGTTTAACATCAGACAACTTGAACTGGAAAGGAACTGAAGGTGGTGGAGGTTATATCAGTCTTAACTGTCCCCATCAAACACCAGTGTGCATGTGGGGAAACCACAGCACATACCTTCCCTTTCATCCGAGTAGTCAGATTGAGGGAAAGCCTGAGGAGATTCTGAGACTACAGAAATAGCCCCAGCCACCTGTAAATGACACTTCTGTAACCTATATATAATTTTCCTGGGATGTATAAGAAATAGCAAATCATAGGAAAACAGTGATCACAAATATTTGGATTTAATGTGATATATGGTTACAGTTTTCTGTGCAGAATTACCTGGAACACTTTGATTTGGTGGGGGGAAGGAAATGAGCAACAAATTAGAATATATTTGTAAACCTTTTAGATCCTCTGAAATCTATTGTGCATTATTTTAACCCCTTCAGTATATTTTTGAGTAATTGTGTGTTCTTCCTTACTCTTAAGTGTTCCTGTAAGGGTGTAGGCATGGAAGATAAAATGTCTTTTACTCTGTGCTGTTTGAAAAGAGAAGTGCTTTGACCTTCCTTTTCAACCATGTGTCTACACCAACACTTTGGAACCTAATGCTGTCTAAGCCTTTGAATTATGTGGATTGACCTTTTGTGATGCAAGTTGATCCCTTGCTACATTGTACCTTGAAGTGGTTTTCATGCAGACTTTTTAACCAACTTAATGAGTGTTCAAATAGTGAATTCACAAAAGCTGAAGCTTTCCCCTGTAAATGTTGCTTCTTTGCCTTTAAAAGAGTGGGTTGCCACCATTACTGGATCAGGGCAGTGCCTAATGAAGGTTGAGAACCATAGGAGGAGGCCCTCATGTTGTAAATAAGGATGCAGGTAACAACTTTCATCACTTCTTTGCGTGCTTCCTGCCTTAAGTGATCAGTAAGTAGCAGTGTGGCTTCGTAAGAATGTACTGCCACAAGTCAGTTTGCACCTGGGTGCCCAGGAGCTAGTATCCTTAGAGCTTTCTATTGCTGAACTTAATTCTTGTCCTCACTTCTCTGACCCTCAACCCTATGTCTAACTTGCAGGGTTTTGTTTTTTTTTTTAACTTACTTTATAGTCAACCCAAGCTTAATATGGACTCAGGTTCCCCAGCAGCCTTAATTTGTTTTGTTATCATCTGTTCCTTCCTCTTTCAGCCCTCCTAAGTACTTCTGAGCTATCCATCAGTGTTGTGTTGGTCTGATTGCCTTAGTTTTCCATTAATTACAGATTGGCCTCATAGCTTGCAGTTTCCTGTATCTTGTTGTGTAGACTATCTGTGCTCCTTTTGCTTCCCCTCACATAATGACTATTGAGATATTTTGGGGCTTTGAGTTGGCTGGAAAAAAAGTTTCAAAAATTAAAAAAAAAATTAAAGTGGATCTGTAGAAGAAGTGAGCAAAAGAGCAGATTATTTGGGCAAGAAAATTAAAATTCTTGGGGAATGTACCCAATCGCACTCTCCTAGATCTGCACTGTTAGGGCTCCAGGAGAGTGTCAGAGCTGCTGGGAACACTAAAGTCCTGGGCGGGAGGAGGCGGGAGCGTTGGGCTGAGAGCACAGAGAAGAACTGAGTAAGCCAAAGGGAGCGCCAACACAGCAGCAGACCTAGGAGAGTGAGGAAGCAGGCAGAAGGAAACGTCAGGAATAGATTAGAAAGCCAAGTTGGTGAGACTATGTCCTGGGCAGTTTAGAAGGGGCCATTTTGATGGCATGGTGTAGGTGAAGGCTGACTGCATTGAGAGACTGGTTGAAACGGACATCCGAGAAAACAGAAGCAGTGAGGCGCTGCCTCAGAGGAGGGCTGTTAAGTCTCGAGCCATTATGGATGCTGGGGTAAACTTGGGTTCCTCACTGCCGGCAGAGTTAAATGGTAGGAACTTTTCAGAAAACAACTTGCCAAATGTCAGGGTGTCCGTTTCAACCTTGTGTTTGTGAAAAAATAGGAACAACTTAAATGCCAAACAATAAGAAGAATGATTAATTGAACGTATCTGATTCTCACGCAGCTGTTTAAAAATGATAATCATGAAGAGTTACGTAGTAATGCGGAAATATATTTACAGAATATTAAGTGGAAAAAGCAGGACACAGAATTATATTTATACTACGATTATAACTGTTTTAAAATGTACGCTTATAGTCAACAGCTGTTGTGTTGTTGTTGTTGTAGGCTTATAGTTGAGCATTATTTTCTTAAATTCCTTGATATTCCTTATGGTAGTATTACTAAAAAGTTTATAGTCATGTCTCCATTGCGAACATACTTTGAACTCGTTATCAGACACTTGGAAAATAAAAGTGGAGGAAAAAAACCTCATTCCCACCATCCAAAGACATACGGTCTTTAGTATAATATTGTTTCTTGTTTCTGTGCACAGGTTTATGATTATAACTGGCAAAATGTGTATTCAAAATAGGTGTTATGTTATCTTTGTAGAACTATGGTTAAACACTTCCATCTTAACATTCCTTATTAATAGTGTTCTGATAACTAAAGTTTATTAGGTGTGTTTCCATTATAAACTCAATACATACCCAGAGGAAAAATTGGAAAAGGAAAAAAATCACCCATATTCCCAACATCCAGCAACTGCTAACATTTTGATCTGTGTCCTCTGTTTTGTTTCAGTGCACAAGCTTGTGATTATGAGTGTTGATTATGTATGCATAAAGTCCAAGGTGGAAAAATTGAAGAATCATTAAAATAGTGTTGTCATTGTGGGATTATGGTTAAATATTTTGTCTCAAATTCCTTGAATGATCTTTGGTGTTTTGGTATTGAATCTTATGTATGTATTTTTCCATTGAAAATATACTACGTATTCATAGCAAACTTTGGGAAATTCAGTAAAGTAGAAGGAAGTCACCCATATTCCCAGCACCGAACAGTAACTCCTGTTAACATCTGTCTGTACACCCGTCTGATTGTTAGGGTGTTAACGATAAGTACACATAGAGTCAAAGATGGGAAGAAATCTGGAAAATAATTAAGAAATAGTGGTGTGGTTGTGGGATTATGGTTAAATATTTTGTCTTGGTTTCCTTGAATGGTCTTTATCATAGTGTTTTGGTAATGCACCTTTATTACATGTATTTCCATTATAAACACAACATGTTCATTATAGAACCTTTGAAGTTGCAGAAACGTAGACGAGAAACTCACCCATATTTTCATCATCCAAAGGCTGTGGTTAATTAACATCTTGATATATTTTTTCATCTTGTTTCTGTGCACAGGTTTTTGGTTTGTTGATATGGTTGTGGTTATATCTATCTGTAATAGTGTCAACAATAAAAATAAACTTAAAAATAAGATATTTCTCAGTCTCTCTTTTGTCTATATAGAGTTTGGGATTATTAAAGATACTAGGGATTTTTTAATTAAAATTGTACATCCAGAATATAGTGCCGCCTTAGGCCTTAAAGTCTGCCTCACAAATCTTATTTCAGTTTTCAGTATTGCATATTTCAACAATTCTGAGGGCTTTTTAACACTACATGATTCCACATTTTGAACTGCACTTATGAAATTAAAACATTGTTAATAGCATTTTTAAACTTGGTAGTAACCACAAGCATATTTCAGTTACTTGAGTTGGCATCTAAAATTTTAATCTTATTTAAATATGAGAGTCAGAGAAATAAGAATGATTCCTTAACATAAAAATGTTAACATTATGGTAAATCTGGCCTGAGGTTAGAGGGTGTCATTTCCCTTTTTTTTGAACCTGAACTCACCACCAAACATTCCAGGAAATTTGGTAGGTTATCATCCCAGATAAATTGGTAATTTTTAAATATGCTTGTAATTCCATCATGACCAGAGGTTTCAGTCAGGCTGCTAAGTGGATAACCATCAGCTATGGCTGTGCATTGCGCCATATACAGTTTGGATTGTTGTGTCCCTGACTCCACAACACAAAGGAGATAGTTACATACATGACATCCTTGTAATCTCCTGCATGTCACATGATTGGATTCTAAAGATAGAAGAGTATACTTTTCATTTAGCTCCTGTGGGATTTTACAGTGGCAGAGTCCTGTGTTCTTTCATATTCTCAGAACTTATTTATATTACAAGGAGGATCCATTCTACTTTGGTTATCTCTTGTGGCATCCAGGCATCTCTGGTCACAGCTTTGATGGTCCTGTGAGAAGAACCATCAGTGTAGGTCACGGTGAGAGGGTCAGTTCTCATTTATGATTGATTTCCTTCAGAGTACATTTTGGAAGGAAGTAGATTAAGGGAATGAAGTGTGGGTCATTGGGAGTTGCCTGACTAGCACTTACACTCGGGAATGCCTCCACTCGAACCTCTGTTGTAGAGAAAACTACTCCCACACCACCATATTTATTCCATCAACTTTGATCCGTTCCTGGCCTCAGCTGATTGATACTCATGGGATCCCAGTGTCCATACAGAGTAAGGGCTACCTGGGTGGTCATATAGGCTGGGGCTGCATGTGCTGATGAACAATCCTGGAATAAGACCGCATGGCCAGAGGGAAGCTTGGTTCCTTGTGCCTCATCCACCCCAGGGCTATGTGAATCCTTGGGTTCCCTAAGCCCTCCTGCATCTTTATTATTACCCCCCACCCCACATGAGAGGACTTTGTTTTGCTGTAGTTTTTGCTGTTTTTACTAGTGCTGAATCCTTTCCTCTTTCTGGGACTACTCAATTTTGTGAGAATGCCACAGCACTCTGCCCTGCCCCGTCCAAAGGCTGAGCTGGGTGTCAATCAGTCTCCTTGAACAGATGGAAACAGTAATTATTCCAGTGCCAGCACTGACCTTTACTAGTTTCTGTTACACAAGTAGCCAGCGCTGTGCTGGTAACCTGTGCTTCTCGAGGCCTGATTGTTTAGCTCTTCCTTTGATTCTCTGAGCCAACCAGTATGCTCCCAATCTATTTCTTTCTTTCTTTTTTTAAATTTTTCTTTATATATTTTTAAAGAGAAGGGAAGGGAAGGAGAATGGGAGAGAGAGAAACATCAATGTGTGGTTGCCTCTCGTGTGCCCCCTACTGGGGACCTGGCCTGCAACCCAGGCATGTGCCCTGACTGGGAATCAAATCGGTGACCCTTTGGTTCGCAGGCTGTCGCTCAGTCTACTGAGCCACACCAGCCAGAGCCCAATCTATTTCTTGTTTGCTTTATTTACATGGCCAGAGTTAGTTATTTGCAACCCAAAGGAGCCCTAACATAGAAATTGATACAGATTGGGTGGTAAACACACAAAACAATATACAGATGTTGTAGTATATAATTGTATGCCTGAAAACGATATAATTTTGTTAAACCATGTCACCTCAATACATTCAATTTTAAAAAAGAAACCAGTATAGACATTGATACCAGAGAATTTTTATTTTCAATTAAATATTGAATCTTGCAATAGGAAACTAGAAGACCATGGCATGTGGAAGTAAAATACCTGATTATTGCCTGTGATTGGTTATCTGTAATCATCTGCTTCCTGGAATGAATAGCTGCTATCAGAGACAAATCCAAAGATAATGCAGGGATGTCCAACCTGCAGCCTGTGGGCCATGTGTGGCCCACAATGGCTATGAATGTGGCCCAACACAAATTTGTAAATTTACTTAAAACCTTTTTTTTTTTTTGCTCATCTGTTTTCGTTAGTGTTTGTGTATTTAATGTGTGACCCAAAACAACTCTTCTTCTTCCAGTGTGGGCCAGAGACACCAAAAGGTTGTACACCCCTGTAGGGAAAGAATGTCTAGATCAGAGGTATACGAGGGTATCTACAAGCACCTCAATTCTGCAACCAAATCCATATCAGCCAAATCCGTATCAGCCAAATCTATAGCTATTCGTACTATGAAAAGTTTGGGTGGCCCTAGGGAAACAGGATTCTGACAGTCAGAATGGTGGTACCTAGGGGACTTGGAAAGAGTGACACAACTCTGAAGCTCCAAACTCATTGAGATACTCATTTCAACAATTCCTTTCCATACCAGAGAAAACTGAGTAGGGTGCCAGTGGTTGAAATGTTTTCTGATCTCTGTGGTGATGGGAGGAACTCAAATATTGAAAAGGGGGTCGCTTCTTACAGGAAGCATGGCTGGTAAAATAAGGCCCTGAGGGAGTTCTGACTCAGATTCTTGGGTGTGATGCCCCCCAAATGATTTATATAACAAAATAAGTAAAAGTAGGTTGGAAATAGGTGCACAAGGTCCCCTATACTACAGTCACAACCTCCTTAAGACAGTTTATAAACAGAGACCAGAATCCAGAGACCCTTGGGGCAGGGTGCTGCTATATATAACACTTCTGCCTTCCCCCTCATCTTCTGCAATGGGACCTGCAGCCTTTTACACAGATAATTCTTTTACTGATAAAAAACAAACTTTTTTAAAGGACCAGTAGATGTTGCCTCTACACTAATTCTTGGGGAATGGGACACTGCAAGGGGAAGAGCAATTAAAATATAGTATCTCGTCTGCAGTCAAGCCAGATCCCCAGAACTGGGCTATGCATCTCCTAGTTACACCTTCCAAATTCTTCACTGGGTTTAAGTCACAACCCCCGCCCCACCTGTTCCAGGAAGACATGGGTAAGAAAGAAGCCAGGACTGGTGCTATATTCACCGGCCAGACATCTGGGGGCAGGTTGGTCATACCCAGCTCCTTTTACCATACAAAAAGCAATATTTTATCTTCAATCAAACATATACTTCTGGATGTAGATTCTCCTTTTCCTGCCCACCAGCCTCTTTACAACATCTTTAGGCTTACTGCGCACTTCATATATCACTTTTGTACCATTTGTAACAATTATCAGTCATAGTAATGCCGCATAACAAGCAACCACAAAACCTCAGACACACAGTAAGTATTTATTTCTCACATATCTAAGATCAGCTGAAGATTGATTAAGTGGCTCTGCTTGTCTTTCTAGGCTTGTTCTCATGTCGAGGGGTTGGCTGGCTGTAAGGTAAAATAGGCTTCTTTTAGCTGGTGTGTGGGTGACTTATCTACATGTCTGTCGTCCTTTTGATACTAGTGGACTACCTCCTTATGGTAATGCAAGAAATGCAAGAGAACAAGTGAAAATAAATACACAAGGCCCCTTGCACCTAGCCTTGGAATCTGTACCGTCACTATTACCCAGTTGTATTCTATTGTCCAAACCAAGTCACCTGGGGTGGGGAATATACTGTATCTTTAAAGGAAGAATTCTAAAGCCACATGACAAAGTTTTTCTTTAAATTTTTATTTATTGATTTGAGAGAGAGAGAAACATCAATTTGTTGTTTCACCCACTTATACATTCACTGGTTGATTCTTTTTTTTAAAGACTTTATTTATTTTTATTTTTAGAGAGAGAGGAAGGAAAGGAGAAAGAGAGGGAGAGAAACATCAATGCATGGTTGCCTCTCACATGCTCCACACTGGACACCTGGCCTGCAACCCAGGCATGTGCCCTGACTGGGAACTGAACCAGTGACCCTTTATTTCACAGCCTGTGCTCAATCCACTGAGCCAAACCAGCCAGGGCTGGCTGATTCTTATATGTGTCTTGACTGGGGCATATCAGGACAATGCTCTGACCAACTGAGCTACCTGGCCAGGGTCAAAGTTTGTTTTGCATGAGCCATTATAGAGGCAGCAGGTGCCCCAAACAGCAAGAGTGGCCCCACCAAGCTCCTTTCTCAGGAACTACACTCAGCATGTCAGCATCAAGCCATCATAGCTTTGAACTGTGTCTATGGGCATCTGTGCTTTACCTTGACTTATTTTGTGTATCTATTTGCAAGATGTGTTCTAAGGTAATTATTTCTTCATTTTATGCCATTTCGGCTTTTGAAAGGTTTAAAGGAACACTCTATTTTCACTAGTTTCACATAGCAAGGGAAATAGGTACTAACAAACTGAATTCAATAGCACATTAAAAGGATCATATGCCATGACTTTCCTTTCTACTCTAGGCCCCTGTGGCTGCTGTCGAAATGGGCAAATTTATGAAACCCAGGAAGGTGGTGCAGGTCCTGGCTGGATGCTACTCCAGATGCAAAGCGGTCATCGTGAAGAACATTGACAATGGCACATCAGACTGTCCCTACAGGCATGCTCTGGTGGCTGAAATTGACCACTCTCCCCACAAAGTGACAGCTGCCATGGGAAAGAAGAAAATTGCCAAGAGGTCTAAGATCAAGAAGGTCTAAGGAAAATTGCCAAGAGGTCTAAGGTCCAAGAAGTCTTTTGTGAAAATTTATAACTACAATCACCTCATGTCTACCAGGTACTCTGTGGATATCCCCTTGGACAAAACTGTCGTCAACAAGGACATCTTCAGACCCCTGCTCTGAAATGCAAGGCTCAACAGGAGGACAAGGTCACATTTGAAGAGAGGTGCAAGACCGGCAAGAACCAATGGTTCTTCCAGAAGCTGCAGTTTTAGATCTTTTTTGTTTTAGTCATTAAAAATAAAAAAAAATTTTTTTAAAGGATTGTGCACAATGATTGAGTGGGAGTTATTTCTGGAATGCAAGGATAATTCAACCACAACATAATAAAGGCCAAATATGACAAACTTACAACTGACATCATACTTAACAATGAAAAACTGAAAGGTTTTCCTCTAAGGTCGGGAACAAGGCAAGGATGCCCACTCTCACACACATCTATATAACCTACTATTGACAATCCTAGACAGAGCAATCAGGCAAGAAAAAGAAATAGAAGGAATCTAAATTGTAAAGAAAAAGTAAAGTACTTTTTTTTTTTACCATGCAAGGTAAGATATTCATAGTTTCTGAGGATTAGAATGTAGATATCTTTGAGGAGCCATTATTCTACCTCACTCTCCCCTCTTAGTTTGGAAAAGAAGGAAGAGACAAAATGTTCCCTACTTTGTTTTCTGGAGTTAGAAGGGGTGGAGCTGTCCTTCTAAGTGTATCTCCTAAGGTCAAATGTTGCCTAGATCAGGGGTTAAGAGCATCCTTCCTAGAACCAAGCTGAGTCTGGGTTCAAATCCAAGTTTCCTATTTCATAGGTACTCTGTGCTTTTATTTCCTGCAAAATAGAAACAATAATATCTCTCCAGGACTTCCTGCATAATCCCAGGGCCAGGGGAGGGCAGTGCAAAATTAAAATGTGAGAGTCTCATGTTCAGACTTATTAAGAATTCCAGCCCTACCTGTTGTTGCTCAATGGATTGAGCACTGGCCTGTGAACCAAGAGATCGCTGGTTCAATTCCCAGTCAGCGCACATGCCTGGGTTGCTGGCCATGTCCCCAGTGTGGGGTGTGTGAGAAGCAAACACACATTGATATTTCTCTCCCTCTTTTTCTTTTTCCCTTCCCCCTCCCTAAAAATAAATAAAGTCTTTAAAGAAATAAAAAGGAATTCCAGACATGCACAGCAGAGCATTGAAACTACTAGGGACACACCTTCACTACCATCCACCACATCCACTACACCCAGGAAAAGGGTATTCTGGGGCTTGGGCGTGGTAGCAGATGGGGCTGGTGATGCAGTGAGCCCAGAGTTCAGGTTCTCCTCTCTCTCCACCTTCTCAAACAACCAGGGGATGCAGGTCCCAATGGTCTGCAATTACCATCCAATCGAACTGTGAGAGAGGGAATAAGAGTCCCATCTCACCATATACTTTGGGGCACAGTCCCCCTGGGTGAGAGGCACAGATCTCTCCAGGCAGTGAGTCTGACCTGGACCTGAAGGAATGCTACCTCCACCCAGCCGCCTAAATCCAGGCGAAGGGTAGAGGGGACCACCCATACCAAACCCTTCAAAGGTCTTCTAGGGTTAACTGTTCTGCCATGGGCTCCAGCCACTCTTTACTTTTTTTTTTTTTAAGATTTTATTTATTTATTTTTAGAGAGAGGGGAAGGGAGGGGGACAGAGAGGGAGAGAAACAGCAATGTATGGTTGCCTCTCACATGGTCCTCACTGGGGACCCAGCCCGCAACCCAGGCATGTGCCCTGACTGGGAATCGAACTGGGACCCTCTGGTTCCCAGCCCGTGCTCAATCCACTGAGCTACACCAGCCAGGGCTCTACTTTTTCTTTTTAAAATATTTTATTGTTTTAGCATAAATGGGAGGTAGACAACAGACAGGGGGAGGTTAAGAATAGTATAGGAAGTGCAGGAGCAGAAGGACTTAAGTGTATGACCTATGGACAAAACTAAAGGGTGGGGAAAGGGGGGGTAAGGGGGTGGGGGGCAAGAAGGGGGGGGAAAGTGGGACAACCGTAACAGCATAATCAATAAAATATAGTTAAAAAATAAAAAAATATTTTATTGTTTATGCCATTACAGTTATTCCAATTCTTCCTCCTTCCCCCCTCCACCCAGCCTGCCCCCCACTTCCATAGTCAATCCCCACACCATTGTCCATGTCCATGGGTCCTTTGTACATGTTCTTTGACTTATTCTTTCACCTTCTTTCAATCAGTCCCTGCCTCCCCCGCCCCCTTACAGCTGTCAGTCTGTTCCATGATTCTATGCCTCTGGTTCTGTTTTGCTCATAGTTTGTTTTGTTCATTAGATTCCTCTTATAAGAAAGATTATATGGTATTTGTCTTTCACAGAATGGCTTGTTTCACTTAGCGTAATAGTCTCCAGTTCCATCCCTGTTGTCACAAAATATAGGAATTCCTTCTTTCTTTCTGCTGCATTGTATTCCATTGCATCGATGTACCACAGTTTTTTTTTATCCACTCATCTACTGATGGGCACTTAGGCACTGTCCTCTTTTAAACAAATCACATATGTCCCCATCTCTGGGCCTTTCCACTAGCTCTTCCCTCTTCCCAGAATACATCTCCTCCAGATATCAATACGACTCTTCTGAGGATATAGTGTGTGTGTGTCTGATATCAGAGAAAGGGGAAAGGTGAGAAAGAGAGAGAGAAATATCGATTGGTTGCCTTCCATATGCACTTGAATGAGGATGCAACCTGTATCTTAGGTATGTGCCCTGACCAGGAATCAAACCTACAACCTTTTCGTTGAACAGGATAACACTCCAACCAACTGAGCACCCCAGCCAGGACTCAATATATCTTATTTCTTGGGATCCTTCAGAGCTTTGCCCCCATGTCCTCTTTTTAGTGCTACTCTCCTTGGCCACCTTGAAATTGCAACACTTCCCAAACATCTCCCACCTCCTGCCAACCACACACCCCTGACTATTTAATTTTTCTCTGTAGTACTACTTTCCACCATATGATTCACTATTTACCTTATTTTTTTTTATTGCCTCTCTTTTGTGTCAGCAAGGAAATGCCACGAGCTCAGGGGTTTATGTCTGTTTGGTCCCCTCCTGTATCCTCAGCACCTAGATTGGTGCCTGGCAACAGGTACTCAATAAATGTTAAAGAAGCTGCTGGGGGACTTCCTAAGATGGCGGCATAGGTGAATGCGCCGTGCCGCCTTGCACAACCAAACAAGGGAAAAAATCAGAAATTTACACAATCAAAAACAGCCAGATCTGACAGAAAATCGTATTGAGAGGAAGTCCGACAACCAAGGAATTAAAGAAGATACATTCATCCAGTCTGGTGAGCCGGGAGGAGCAGGGCGGAGGGAGAGTGCTCGGCGACCCTGTGGCGAGCTGGTGAGCAGACAGCAAGACCCCGGGGAGCTGGTGAGCAGATGGCAGGACCGCGGTTGGAGGGGCGGTTCCCGTGGGACTGCAGCACACCCGGACGGGGGCTTGACTGAAGCGCGGCCAGCGCCCGGCTCATCCAGACCTAGCGGGGCCGAGACTGGTGGACCGGGCAGGTCCACATTCGTGAGCAGACGGACCGGGAGAGAAAGCAGGGCACAACCCATCGGCGCAGATTGAGAGCACCTGTGGGGGTGGAGTTGGCAGCGGGAGGAACTCCTGGCCTCACAGGAGAGTTCGCTGGGGAGACCCTCGGGGGATTGGAGCTGTGCAGCCCGTCCACCGACCCCGGAGCGACCCCCGGAGCCACCACAGAGGGGCTTGAATTGCTTGCAGGAGGCGGTGTGGGTGCGGAGAGCGGAGAAGGCGCCATTGTGCGCTCAGGTCCCGCCCCCACAGGCTACGTCACAACTCAGTGACCGTGAGTTTCCCTGCCCAGGTGAACCCCAAGGCTCCGCCCTCCTTACAGTAACAGGCACACCAAGGGGGAAAAAAATGGCCCAAAGAAAGGAACAGATCAAAGCTCCAGAACTAACCGACCAAGAGATAGCCAACCTATCAGATGCACAGTTTAAAACCCTAGTAATCAGGATGCTCACAGAATTCGATGAAAATTTATTGAAATTGCTTGAACAAATGAGGAGAGATCTGCAGGGAACCAATAGGGATAAGAAGGAAACTGGGACTCAAATCAACAGAGTGGACCAGCAGAAAGAAAAAAACATCCAACCAGAAAAGAATGAAGAAACAAGAATTCAAAAAACAGAGGAGGGGCTCAGAAACCTCCAGGACATCTGTAAATGTCCCAGCATAC